>WURT03559699.1:8262-20982 GCA_009936505.3 Holothuria glaberrima | reverse complement strand
CTTGGAGCAAGTCTATAATGTCCTATCAGAGCCACATTAGGGCAAATCTGTAATGAATATCTTTGTTTTCTTTGGACCATTTTTTTCATTTTAGGAAAGGAAATAAAAAAGTTGTGCATCCTTTCTAAAAATTTACAGCTCTGAGGAATAAATAGTTAAGATAGAAACTTGACAGTACCTATGGTATCAAAGAATTATTGAGACAGATTATAAAGAACTACATAGCATATGCATAATTTGTTGTGGCTCTATGACATCATAACAGCCTTACTAAAGTCATCATTTTTTGAAAATGGTGGCACCCTGTCATTGCAATAAACAGCTATATCTCTAGAACGGAACAAGATAGAATAAAGCTGTTTGCTGCTACTTGTTTGTAATTTGTTGCTTTATCATATGTACCTACTCAGAAAGCATATTTCTTTGGCCTTTAATAAGCAGTTACTTAGAAACCATGACATCATGCAAAATATATCCTCTAATTTCCCTCACAAGTATCTTTCATAATGGTTTAGAGTTTTAGAGCAAAAATATTCTATACTGAAGGTATCTGGAGGAATTTCACAGTTCAGTAACAAAAAAAATAGTAATGAGACTGAAAAGAACCAACTGTGAATTAGGCTACCAGGTAAAATAATTCAAATAAGGGTGAATCTATTTGACCTTCAAAAACACATTAACCTTTTAAAGTCTCGTCACCTGTTTGGATTCATCTTCTTTTCTTGTTTGGATAATTCTTCATTAAATTTTTCTGTTTCCTGAATTATCTGTCTTGCAACTTCCTGTTCCTTCACTTCTTCAAAGAGGTCATTTCTAATTGACTGAAAGTTGTTAACTGTTGGAAATAAACAAGTAACAATTACACACAAACATGCATTAACACAATTTCATATTTACCATCAATATTTTGCTTTCTCCTTTTTCTCTTAAAGACTCAAATGTTTCCTACAAAACTTCCATTCACTATAATACAGGTAAAGAAAGTCAAGTAAGACTAACTCTGAGAAGAAACTGGCTGAAGCAACTTCCCAGTTGATAGACATGGATTAACTAATGTTTCTCCTGGCTGGAACCAATCAATGTAGACCACAAGTGGACCCTCATATGTGCTCCTGGACAACCTCCCCCCCCCCTCCCCCCGCTCTTTTCCATGCTTCCTACTGCCTTGCACAATAAGCTCAACATAGCAATAATTTAAAAACTGATTATTAAGTGAAGTTCTTCATGATGATGAGGGTGTGACTACTGCACATCCTAGCAGATTGCCGGTTTTTAATTATCACCCAGCAGGTTAAGCCATATCTCAAACACTCCACAAACACTTCATAATGTGCAAGGGTTTGATTTTTAATAGTCTACACAAAATCCTGATTTGCATCAGACTCCATGATTTTAACCCCTCATAGACTACATGGATCAATCCAGAATAAGATATACAGTTGAAAGAGTCAGAGTTGACTGATCGAATCAGCCTAGATCTCTTACTTAAAGTTAGTGTTCCTGTTTTTCAAAACCCATCCAGACAAAACACCTGCTTCATCTGAATGCTAAATTTGTACAACTTTAAACGTTTTACTTAATCAACGACAATTGGATTTCCCTGTTGTGAATTCCAAGCTAGCCAAACATCAGAGTATGGTACACAAGCACGGGTCCAGTGTGAATGCTCCACTGGCCCAAATTTACTTGATTTTGAAGGGGGAATCGAACCCTGAGCATAAAACTCAGTCATCATCGGCCAAAACTCAATAAAAGAAACGGATGTGAATTAAACTTACCCATAATTCCTACAAAGATATTTCTGAAGATGAATGAACCAATACATATCCACAGCATTATATAGCCTAGAGTGAGCATAGGATCCATAACCTTCCACATATCATTGAGCAGCTTGTACCATTGGTCAAGAGTAAAGAGCTGAAACAAGGTGATCATAGCTCTGGGCAGACTCCTGAAAGACAGCACGACATATAAACTGATGAAACTAGGAACCATTTTTTTTGGGCGGGGGGGTTGAATTCTTTGTGCTGGTATGATGATAATTTGGTTTTGTGGTATCCTGAAAAGTTAGCAGCATGCAAAGCAGATTTATCATTCATCACTGTTTATATATAAACCAGAGTAACTGCAAAGAATCTCAAGTGTTGTATTTCTACGGGCAGCAACTAAGACTTTACTGGTAGTACGATATACTGCAATTTTTCACTAAAACACTAAATCTTTAGATTCCCTAATTGCATGATCTGGGAAGGACAAAGTTTCGAAGGCAATTTGTTTTCCCATATAAAATCTCATTACAAAGATGAGAGCATTCATCAGAACACTTTTTAGTGATTGGAATGACTAAGAAACAAATGGTTAGGTAGTAAAATAAAAACTGTTACCAGAATATATTGCATGTATAATATCAGTGCAAAAGTGTTAAAGTAGCCCGCATGCATGAAAAAGAGGAAAACATACAAATTTGTCACTTCCAGTACCATATCATTCTACATGGGGTGGTCAATGCATTTATACACATCAGCAAATGTAAGTGAACACAATATCTATTTTGCAAATATTTTTCAAGGTAGGGGTGGGGGTGGAAGGGGTCTAAACTGTTTTTACCTACTAAAAAAAAATATATATATATAAGCAATATTATCTCAACTACACTGTAGTACAGTAAATGTAAGATATTCAGTTTTTCGGATAACATGGTACAAACACCCCAAAATTTCCAGACTTTGAACTCCACACAAAATTTCCAGATTTTTCCTGTCTTCCCTACATAAAACCCCTTCTTTATACATTCTCTAGCAAACCTGAAGCTATTCTTGTAGGCCAGATCTTGCCGTTCAGATCGGGTGTAGTTGTCAAAGAAGATGATACCGGTGATGGCAAAGATGTAGAGGAAGGTGAAGAGGAGAAGCATGATGAAAGTGATAGCCTGGGAGAAGATGGAAGATGCATGCAGAGGCAGGAGAGGTATAGGTGATGAGTTAAAAGCAATGGAAAAAAAGAAGGATAATAAAGGAGCATGCAAATATATTAAACTGCAGCATGCAAATATATTAGACTGCAGCATATTTCTGAAAATGTGTATCCATAAAAGTTCTATTGTTTTCTTCCCATGTTCTTGCATCTTAAACCTTCAAATGTCTTCTACTTGTTTCCTTATTTCATGAGAGGGGTGGGGTAGGGAGGGTTCTATTATTTTGCAAATATATACATCTTTTGCACAATGACTACCTTCATTTCCTTTTTCAATTCCATTAGGTGTTGCTTTCATTTACTTAAAAAATTGAAACCCTACAGTCAGTCCTTGCTGAAGATTGAATCACATATACTCTGTTTTAAATGTAAATGAGTAAATCATACATTCATTGGATATGATATCTCATCATTCATTCACTCTTCTTTTCCTTCCCTTCAGCCTTTCATTAAATGTGTTCCCCTTTACTCCCCCACCCCCCATTACTAAAAGTTATTAAAGTTCTAAATAACTCAGTTCATTCCCATGCGCTCTTCACTTGAAAAATCAGCAAAAAGATTTTCTAGGCTGACTTAGTGTCTCAAATGCATCATGCCATTAATCCCTAACACTGTAATATTGCAAAGAAACACACAATGTAGGTGAATGGGATTATTTGTGGCTCACCTATTTGCACACTGCAGAAAGGTCAGCTTTGTACATAAACTACATAGATTTTCACAGCTCAGCACAAGGAATAAAACTGGTTCAAAATAAAAGGCATACAGAACCCAGCCCTCACTGAAACATTGAGACTTGTGCCAAACAAAAATGTCATCTTGTATTGTATAGTACAACAAATCATGCAATAGTCTCATAATTACCCATGAAACTTGGATCACTACATAAAAACCAACTTTGTGTGACGTCATGGTTTGCTTTCACTGCCATTCCGGAGACATAGGTAAAAAAAATGTACGCATTCTACACACCACATCTATAGCATGCACCTCTAGTACTGCCCATCCACCATACAGTATGATATATATGTTACACACTAGTGGGACTACAGTCAGACATTAAGTAATTAGTCACTTAGTCTATGAGCCTTCATATATGCCTCACTTATTCCATCAACAATACATCATGGCACCTTTTTTTTCTTGTCATCAGTGTTGATGTCTTCTCATAAAAGTAAGAAACAAAGGGTGGTTGAATGAAGCAACATAAACTTCTTCTAAACAGACAAATTTCAAAACAGGGCTCCTAGCATTTCCGAAAGAAAAAAAAAAAAATATCAGTTTTCCTAGCTAACAAATTTTCAAAATTCCATGATAATTCCTTTGACCTATCCTGTTCCACATGTAAAGAAAGTCACCTTAACCAATCATCCAGTGTATAGAGTGTTTGAACTTAGACAAACATTTAACAAAATGACCACTTTCTCTTTTGATTTTATCAAATTCCCTGACTTTCCCCTTTGCTTTCATAAATTTTCAGAATTTTCTTTGACTGGAAAAGGGAAACCCACTTTCCAGGTCTTTCCATAATTTCCAGTGTGGCTGGGAACTAGACAAGTATGTAAATCTAAATATATGCATATGCATACTCACACCACCCCAGGAAATTTGTTCATTAATCCACATAACTTACATTAAAAGCTTTCCCTATAGCTAGAGCTATCAACCTAATCTGACGAAACCTAGACACCATCTTCAAGGAACGAAGAATTCGGAAAACTCTCAAATTCCTGACAACAACATGAATCATCATCTCCCCCATATCTCTTGCTGTGAGAGCGAGTATTTCTGGGACAAAAGACTGCAAAATAATTAAAAGAAAAAACATGTTTTTTGCTGCATTATTCTGCTCACAAAAATTGATGGGTATAAAAAGAATACATACATATCACATAGTAAGAATTTCACTTTTTGAACCTGCTTATTTAAGGCAGGGCTACCACTTAGCCTAAATTATGGTAAAATACTGCAAATTTGGCCATAAACATGAAAACTGTCAAACATCTAGGCAAGAAAATGGTCATTTTGGATGAGAGAAGTCCGTCTTTGTTATGATACAGGTATAGCAGGTCCTAAATAGATAGCACATTTTGGACAGTTTTGCTTAAAGTGTGAATGTAATCTGGCAGCACTGAGTGATTTAAACTTCTTTGACTTCCTCATTGCCGTGATTCACTGCTCAAATGCCTCCAACCTCTTCCACCTTAGTCATAGCACTGCTTTTACCAAGGGACTGAACACATGACACTAATCCTAATAAGCCTAACATAATTTAACCTATAGGGGCACCTTCATAATTATAAACTCACTGGATCCATCAATGACTCTTGCAAAGGGTTTCCCATGTACAAGACTTCATATTACCTTTAACATAAATGATAAAGAATTTCCAGATATATACAGTTTCTAGTTAACTGACATGTGTTTATGTTACTGCAGTGAGGCCAAATTTATTATACTTCTTTGTTTTTTGGAGGAGGGGGAGGTAGAGGGGGGTTCCAAACTGTACATTGGTTAATTCTGTCATAAGTGTGAGACTTGTAGTATGAGCACATTCCCATAGGTTCATGTGGAGAGTCCCTGGTTGTGACTACAAGTACAAGTACAAATCTTATTCATGAGTACAAGCACAAAATTTTGCAAAATTAAGTCCCATTGCGTCAGTTTCAAAATCTGAGAGTAAAAGTGCAAATCCATTCTTATGAGTATAAGTACATGCCATTGTGCAACACCATGAATATGGGTATACACCCACTGTAAGTCTAGTGTAAGGCTATTTTTTAAAACTAGAAACAGAACATTACACACCTAAATGTTTACACGTTCAAAACTTTCAAAAGGTGAAATCTGAAAGCTATTTCTAAACTTACCACGGAGCAAAATAAAGTGTTGGAAGTAATGTAAAAATGTACCATCCACATTCAGTTAAATCTCTATCCTGTGTACTGTACATGCAAAATTTAAATTTACTCTCTTCCCCCACCCCACCTCTTCCAGTCTTGAAAAATTTGTACCCATCACTTTTACCCAGAATGAAATGTTCTCATATCAGCACACCAGCTGGAATATAAAATTGACTAATTATACAGGTCTAATAATTGAAGATATGGTGACTTCTCATAGTTCTACAGACCATTGCCCCTAATTACCATTGGTAAATTGGATCCACAGTTCAGGCTTATGGCCCTCCTGCTTTCACATGTCCTTGTCAGAGCAGAAATGTTTCCAAGCTGTGGGTACAATAGGCTGTAAGATCAATGGAATGTAGGACCAATGAATAGTGGAGCCAACAGCTTATAGGACCAGTAAGACACTGGACTAATGGCCAGTAGGACTATAGAGCTGTAAGCCCAGGTACACTTACCCCAACAGTAATAGCAAAGTCAAAAATATTCCAACCATCTTTCCAAAAAGACCAAAAGTCATCAATCCACTTGAGGATTATTTCCACCATGAAGAGAAACAGGGAACAATAGTCAAATATTTCTAAGAATGTATTCAAACCAGCAAACTTGGGGTCATTATTTTCCGAAACTTCTATAAACAAAAACAAAAACAATCATAAGTATCAAAGAAAATCAACAAAACAAAAATGCATTTTGATTCAACAATTGTTAGATACATTCCTAAATATAACAGGCATAAAATGATAAAAGATCTTGAAAGCTTTTTATGAAGAGTTATCTGCAATAAATTCATCATTGATAAATAATTGTTCCACTCCAAGAGGTACATCATCTATTTTGGTCCTTTGTGTAATGTGAAATAGGCAAACTGTGAAAATTGCCTAAAACTTTAAAAGTGTACTTATTCAATTTTGCACTCAAAATTGTATCACCCCAAATACATAACCTTTAAAAGAAATACTGAAAACTAATGTTTACCGCAAACTTGTCAATTCTGATGCCGGCTCACTAACCCTGTAATATTTTCATTACATCACTGTAGACAAAGACACATAGACCTCAACAAATAAACTACAACTGAAGATTTAGGAAATGGAGTCATACGACATATTCCACTAAGATAATTTAAACAGATATGAAGCTCAATGTTCACACTAAGGTGTAGAATTGCTAGATTCCTGTACTTTAGTAGGACAACCATGCAAAGAAAATTGTCTGAGTGAGATTCCTGCACATTAAGAGTTGCTTAAACTAACCAGTTGTACAACAGAAACACTTGTAATATAAAAATGCTGTGGATTTAAAAATATAGTGCACAAAAATACTTCGGTGCTGCGGCCGAGTGGATAAAGGTGGTGGCATTTGAAGCGATGAAGCTTGGCAACCGAGAGGTTTCGGCTTTGATCCCTAGCTGGGTCGAAGTAAGGTGGGTTTTCATCCAAGAGCAATCTACGATTTTCCCATCTGAACAGGCTTTTCAAAGGAAAACCAAATTTGGTCTTAATTGTCCAGTTGGTTAGCCACCGGACGTGAAGTTGTAATTCATAAGCCACATTGACTTCTCCCACATTTGTGGTTGCTTAGCGTCATAAAACAACTGCCCTTCAAGGCCTGAATTATTAAAAGCAGGAATTCCTGTTTTGATTTCTTATCCTTAATATATGAACACTGATAAAACTAATTGCAAACTTACCTGCTTGAATACCCAGTGCTATGGAATTGGATAAAATTAAGAGTAGCATCAAATTTTGAAATATTGAGCATAGATGCAAGTTTGTCAAGGAAATTAATTCCAGTTACCATTTTGAACACTTTGAAGAGAAAATATACATATAGTTTTCAGACAAATGATCCTTTATATGTAGTTTTAACCAATACAGCCAATGGATCACAGAAACAAAATTATGAGAGGACTTTAACTAACCTCTTTTTGGGGGCTAGGGGATGGGGAGGGTTGGGGGGTTGGAGAACCTAGGGAACTACAACGAAACAAAGGAATAAAAAGTATTGAAATTTTTTGTTGGATTGCAGCCAAACTTTGACTGACAAATTATTTCCCAAATTTCATAGGCGTTCATGTGAGCTTCTTTTCTAGGCCAAATAGTGATGAGTTTCACGACTCCATGTGTATAAGCTAGACTGCTTGCTGTTTCATTTAACATTGTCCTCAGTCCCCTAGTGTAATACCAATAACAATAAAAATTAATATACATTCAAAATCATAGTCAGTCATACATTCAATATTATCTACACTAAAGCACTCTAAGATAATCATGCAAACATGCAAATATGACTTAAGCCTCTAAAGTCTGTTTTCACTTTTACTCTAATATATTGAAACTTAATAGGGCATGAATAGGTCATCCCTAACTGTTATACACTTCAGTTGTACCTATAAAAATCCTCTCATTTTTTCCTTCAGTATCTTTCATGAACTGATTTCCACATGAGCATTGCATATCACTTGTGCAGTTATCTTACATAACTTTCACAATGCATAAAATTAATATATTGTCACATGACTATAAAGGACCATAATTTAGGATAATTGGATATATTTAAAATAAAACTTGTGGTGACTGTACTTGCCATTTAAAATTGTTATAATTTCCTCAGATGATTAAACAGATTCATAAAAAGGATATTTTCTAAAACAAAGTGTGCCCACATGTCCAAAGGGGGATTCCTGGAGTTCTTGTTTTTTACTCGATTGCGACGTCGATCACTTGCACTGACCTCCCCTGGTTCTTTTCTTGAGTAAACTTGGAACTTTACTAGTCCATTAGGATTGTCCAGCATCATCCTGTCCATATTAACAGGATCTAGAGTATAAACAGAAAATTATAAAATGACTTCTCTTTTAAACAAGGTCACTTTTACATTTGCGTTGCAGAAATTTACACAACCTCAAAATAAGCAAGTTGGGTATTTCAGTACTTTCAATGGGGTCACAAGGTCAGCTGTACTGTTACAACTTTTTCCCTTGTGTGCACATGCGTGTGATATACTTGCCTTCCTGGCTGAAGTGGATTATGCCTGTATTGCATTGTCTGTGCTTGCAATACCAATGACATGTACCTATGTTCGAAAGAGGTGTACATAATCGTCAACTAGGGTGAAGGTAAAATGGTTCCCTCCACCTTTGACCCATCCCATGATGTACTGCATGAAAAAATTTCCCAACTCCTCTAGCTTGTGTTCACCAAGACGGGCATTTCAAAATTAAGTTGCTGAGTTAACTATTAGTTGTTATCAAGAAGCAAGGTTATTACAGAAAGTATTTCACTCCTTTTTAGCTCATACGTCAATAGTTTCAGTACTAAACCTTTCAAATTTTCAAAGTGATTAAACAGTCATTACTTTAGTTACGTGCAATAATTTTGGAAGAAAATTAACCTGTTACCATTGTTCCACCTGAAGTTGTTTCATTGTTTTTCTCCAGCTTTTAGTTTTCTAGTAAAACCTTGATGACGATTTCAAACTCTTCCTGACTTTTTCATAGGTTGCAAATTGCCTCTTGACCACTTAACCACATCCAACTTGATTAGAAATAGCCATGCTTGGGTGAAATGCCAATGCAGATAAAAGGAGGTCTGGGGAATGTGAAAGTACTAGTAGGCCAACAGTACAGCACCTCCTCATGCTGACCACTGTTTGCAAAGCACACTGGCCATGTTATGTAAAATGAATTGCTGGATTTCTTTGAATGATCCTACCCATGTAATCCTATACTTGATGTGGGTTGTTACATGTGGTGAGAGCTTTTGGCAAAGCAACACCTTATATTTTTCTTTTGTAACTAATATACTTCTCTCAATATTGAAAGGTCCCACAATCTTGCCCAGGACAATTAAAAATTCTATCAACTAAGTTTGCCTCTAATTAAAAAAAAAAACACCCCCTCTAATAAAAAAAAAAAAAAGAAACAAACCCGTGGTTACATCTTTCAGACAAAGCTTCAGTAACTTACACTGAGTTTTAATTGCTCATGGCCATAGTATTGTGATGAATGAGGCACACAATGGACTGCACAAGTCATCCTTGAACAAGTGAAGCTAGTGTGTTTGAATTAATGTCAATCAAGGTGAAGTCACCAATTGCACTCAGCAATATGATCATATTCCTGTATGGGGCAAGATTGTAGGAGCCTTTAATTCGATGGAGCCAAATACAAAACAACTTTACCTTCAAAATCCTTTGAGTAATACTTAGGTGCATCAGATTTTCCATGCTCATCAAAACTCTCCAGCAAGTGGAAGTCCTCTATAAGTTTTGAGCGGAATATCTCTGCATGTGGTGACAGGTCTTCTTCAAAGTCTTTCTGTCCCATTTGCACTTGTTATAATTTTCTGTAAATAGTAAAACCTTATATTCCATCAAGTTGTCACTCAAAGGGCCAATTAAATATGTCATAGTGTCAAAATTCTCTCAACTAACTTACTTAAAGAGCCCTCCTCCATGTAAAAGAATAAAATTATCTACTGCAACTTCCAAGCGAAGCTAAAATTAGTCTTAGCCCTTGGACAGTGCCATTTTTTCCCTGTTGCACTCCTCCAACAGAGTCCTTGTGCAGAGTTTACAAATTTTTCACATCCCCCCCCCCCCATCAAATTGTCCAGGGACCTCTCACACTGTCAAATAACAATATTTTGTACCAAACTTTGTCCATCAACTCTCTTTCACACATTACAGACAGATAATACTCTTACAATGGCAAACTTTTTCTGAAAGATGTGTTTTGATATCTGTATGTGAAAATGTAAACTTTGTCATTGACCACATTACCTACAGGATGATTTTCAGCTTCAAATTACATCACAAAAAATACTCAACTTTTTAACAAAAAATTTACTTCAGAAAACATGTAGCACTAGAACACATGTAACAATACCTACTTATTCAAAAATAGTAGTGTTCATCTAGTTAAGGCATGTTTAATGTTTAAAATTGATGACCTCAGACTATTTAATTTTTGTAAACACTCCTTACTTCAAAAGATAAAATATGGAAGAAACAGATTGACTATACGGACTAATTATTAAAAAAATTTTCAAACTGCATAGCCCCCTTTCGGACAAATTCTACCAAGATGCCATTGACTGTACAACATATCTGTAATGTCACTCCTACTTGTTTTGAAAATCCCAGTCCAAGACATGGAGTCAAAGCTTAGTCAAATCAATGACATGGCTAATGCCTCCAACTTGAAACCTATAAAAGTCCTTCAAAACAGAATTAAAAAAAAACGATTGCTTTTTCACACCAGCATCATCTTAACAATGATCGGCACAGCAGTAAACCAGGGGCGCTAAAAGGCAATAGGCAGTCTGGCGCCCCAAAATTTGCTTTGAAAAATCAGCAAACTCTTGTAAATCTCCTCTTATTGCATTTCAAGCACCTCTCAAGATGTTTTGAACGTAACTGTTACAAACAATAGGTAAAGCAAGGAGAAATTCTCCTTGAATTTTACAATTCACTATTACAGAAATATTGTCACATGATCAAAATAGGCCATTCATGGAGTAGAGAGAGGAGGCATACTTACTCTGGGGTGACTGCATTTTCCCTTTAAGGTTAGCAACATTCATGTTCTTAAAATGGGCACTTTTATCTATAAATATGTAAATAAGACACTGCCTTGTGTCATTGCTAACCCCAGAATGTCTTCATACCCTATAAACAGTACATGGAACAATGCACCATTCTCTGTTACCAGGTAAAATTCTAAACACAGGAAGCTCCTTTTGAATAAGTACTGATGGTCCTCCTAATGATATCAAGTTTTCTAAATCATACGAAACATTTAAAAGGAAAGTTAAATCTTACTTAATTGAAAATTACTCTGCTTAAGAATATGCCATTTTTGACTTTCCTTCCCAGAGCATGTGTTTTGTTGTTTCTTTTTTTGAGGGGTATTGTGAGCGGATGGAAATGCGATGTTCGTGCTAGTTTTCCTTTTCAATTTCTTTATTTTTCCTTGTAAGGTCACTAGCTAAGATAAACGTATAATTGTTTTTCTGGTGTCCTGTTTATAATTCATCATGTACTGTTCCTTTGTGTACATATCTATAGAAAATATATATGAAATGAAATGATACTGTAATTCTCTTGTTCAAATATTTGTAAGGTGTAAAATATGTTTTTATAGGGATTATATTTAAATGTTGGATTCACGGAAACCTTGCATCGTCATCATTTTAGGAGATAGGATCCAGCTGTGTCATAAGTTTGTTGTAAGTCGTAATGTTCAAAAATTTGAAATGTAATACCACTTGCCATATAATAATCACACATTGCCATAAACTGCATACACTTCTACCTGGAGTGTATAGTAGCCTACAACAGACTCAAGTACTCAAGTACTGAAAGTCAAAATGAGTGACCATGCAGCTGGCTACATGGAAATTATCAATATGAAGGCAGGGTATTCTACAGTTGTGCCTTTGAAGCCATTGCCTGAATTTTTAGTCGATCAAATTGCTGTCACCATATACACAGGGATTGATACATACGTTTGTGGTATTGCAACAGTGCACTGCTTTCAGTCATTTTGCATGTGTGGTTGAGCTCAGCCTTAGCAGGACTCATTTTTAAGTGTAATAAGTACAAATTATGATGTTAATTCTGATCAGTAACCTGGACATTTAATCATAGAGGCCCCTTTTCCATCCTTTGAGAGGTGATCACTGAATGAATGAGTTCAAATTTACAGTATGTAATTGTTCCCAGTTCCCAGGGTTCGATGTTCCCGATGTTCCTAACCCTAACCCTAACCTAGCCCTAACCCTAAGGAAATCAAACCTGGGAACACTGAACCTCGGGAACATCGAACCTTGGGAAC
>WURT03559590.1:0-20983 GCA_009936505.3 Holothuria glaberrima | reverse complement strand
TGGTTCCACCGGGATTTGATCCGGGGACCTCTAGTGTGCAAGGCAGTACACTCAACCACCAAGCCAACTCCACCCCTACTTGTTTGCACTGCGTTGAGTATACTCTATTCAAGGGTGGGCGGATCGTACCACTGTGTTCTGCGTCAGGTAATTGGTCAATGTCAGCATGTCATGCGTTCTGCTTTATGTAGCTAATTATGCAAAGTCCTGTAACTCGAAGTTGCTTCAAGTAAATAGCCGCGAACTTGCTGCGAGCTAGAAGGCCGTACACCTCGCATACCTGTCGGTGAGGGGCCACGTTCTTTCTTAATAGATGAGTGTCATTATACCGTGACCTGCATTGGACTGGATGAATGTTGGCGGGATGCATGTGTGTTGTATACTCTACCTATTCTTTCAATGAACCTATCTTCAATCCACTCAGTGTATCCTTCATCTTTTACCAAATCGTTTTTTTCTTGTTTTGCTCTGTTCATTAATTGTTGACTCTTACAAGAATATGTCTTGTAAACCAATACATTGTCAAATTATTTGAAAAGCCGATTGCTTCTAACGTTATCAATGTATTTTCGCCTTTCTTTTCGATGACTTTTGAGCTATTTTATCTGTCCTCAGCTCAATTACTATGAGAAACACTTCAAATTCGATTCTATTTGGAGAAAAAAAACCAAAATACATACTAACACAATTTACCCCAACTGTCCATCCAAATTGAATCAATCTTGCCCACTGTTCGTTGCCTTTGAAATCCGACCATGATGATAATGGGAACAATTATGAACCAATCCACTGACAATTTAATTCCACCGCTCTGTTGTACTTCTATTCATACCGTACGAATGGGATTAAATGAGTGCTACTTGTTACGACCAAAAGGGAATTCCTGACTCGTTCAGCCCACTCACGTCGGTACAGCTAAGATATCGGATGCCTAAGTTCAAATCTTGTCGAACTGCTCTTAAACCCTTTACAATGAGAGCTTTATTGAAATACGATGCCTTTCTACAAATATAACGAACATTTCTTTACAATATCAGGGAGCCATCTTGTGTGTTCTTGAGTATCATACTCCAAAACCCATTCAGCGGGTAATAATAGACCATGTCCCCCAATCGGCTTATCCTTGCTGGGCTGACAGGTGAACAAAGAGTCGGTTCCGGATCCTTGCTTGAGTCCCCCAGCGCGTGTACACAATAGGAAAAGCGATATGCCTTCATTAAGTAACAAAAAGTCGCTAATTGCACGTCCTGAATAGCACACTAATGACGGTTTGTCCTGACTGTGGAAAAGAGATTAACTTCAAAGAACATTTGCCGCACATGGAGCATGGGAAAAACAAACTTTAGAAGTGTTTTATTCCCGCCGATAAAGTGGAAAGGATGTAAGGACTACTACCGTACCTATGTCGTTACCCGTGCGAACGTACCCTTCTACAGTTCAAAGGGTGAACGAACGCATCTGCGATGCGAATAATGTATTACGCTAGAATAGTATATTACATTACCATTGGATTGTTCGTTGGAATTTATAGTGTTCGCGAGCTATACTTGTCCGTTGTTTGATGTGATATTTTCACCCGCCTTCGTATGAGCCTGGGAAGGTATGCTTTGCATGCACATTGACAAACCCAATTCCTCTCAGCAACTGAATTATATATTGCAAAGGTTGGATGTGATCTAAACTGTGTGTAAAACTTCAATTATACACCACGTTGCGAGTCATTCATCTTAAATAGTTAAATGTTCACGGAACAGACCTCACGCATTGGAGTCACGCGACGTCATTCTGGAGGCTAAGCACTGAAACACACTGCACGACCTGGACTTCGCATGTGCGCTTAGTAAACTTACGCGCGTATCCTACCGATACACAAATCAGCTGTCCGCATTTGTTGGTGTAGGTTGCAATGATGCGCAACTGCCTCCATTGGAGCGCGCACTTTTTGTTCTGTGACGTCATATGCATAAGGTCTATAAATCTTAGATCATGCAAGATAGCGGAGATTAAATGTGGCCTGTGACCATATGACCTTTGACCCTACGTTACTGTGCATTTTTCGTACTTCTTTCACCAACGGAGGCTTGTCCGCAACTCTGATGAACAATTCATGAAATAAATTAATTAAGCCCCTTAAAATATTGCCATATTTGACCTTTCGTAACTAGTTGGCGGGTCATACTTTGACCTCGTGCCAAATAAACTCCACTTCTTGATGTAATTGCAGTCAAATAAAATAACTAGAAAATATTTGTGGAAGAAAAAGGCTCAAAGTAGAGATTCTTTCCTTTTCCAGTGACTTCAACTGACCTGTGATCTACGTATACATTTTGATATGGAATTTTCCAGAATGCTACGCACCACGACCAACTACAATACTGCACGTTATGAATAAACGACCTCCGTAACTAAGTTATGAATTAGTAACGTTATAGACAGCGATAGGACCCTGTCAGGCAAGGTAGATATTGTGCCCATAGCCTAGCCTACGACGATCGGGCCTACTTAGCGGACCTCGTCGAGAAAGAGCCGAGGAATTTTTACTTCCAAGCCATCGCGGGCCTAGTTTTTCGGGCCTACGAAACACTCACTTGATCTGATCTTGAAATGTACGGTCAAGCAGAATCAGCAGTTTGCACATTTAAAATGACACAACGTTAATCCAGGCCCACAGCCAGACAAAGCTACTGAAGGGGGCGAAATTCCTTCCAGTGGGCGAAAAAATTTCCAGGGGCCGAATGTGTAAAAATCATTTCGTCAATGGCAACTTGAAACCTTCTAGGGGTGAAAAAATTTCCCTTGGCCCTCCTTGGCCACGGGCCTGCGTTTGTCAAGTTATTTCTAAGACGTT
The DNA here is from genome assembly GCA_009936505.3 of Holothuria glaberrima. Taxonomy (NCBI): domain Eukaryota; kingdom Metazoa; phylum Echinodermata; class Holothuroidea; order Aspidochirotida; family Holothuriidae; genus Holothuria; species Holothuria glaberrima. The sequence goes on along the minus strand of WURT03559590.1, from coordinate 18,135 downwards.
CACAAACAGACTGAAAGCTCATTTTTTTTTTTTTTTTTTTGAATATTGCGTCGAGTAAAGCTATCATTGAGATTCCTTATAAACAGGAATTTACACTCAACTCCCGAGGGATACAACTCTTCCAAAACTGTTACAAATGTTTTTTCGCAGTTTTAAGAGATGATTTCATTTACACTTGTAAAGTTCAAATCGAATGGACTATGGGAAGTAGTACACACACACTTTGCTTTTCCCCTGCAAGTTCTTAAAATACGTGGCAAAGTTCAATTAAAGCCGTACTTAAAATGCCAAACTATTTCCTCCCAGGCTAAAGGTTTCACATTGAGTACTTTCTAGGATTAAAAATAAACCTTTACTCGTTTAAAATGAATGTAAAAGTCAGGACAGAAAGCCGGGAGCATTTGCTTGCACTGTTAAATTGATGTAAACGTGGGCCCTTTGACCTACACGTATCCTCAATGGCCCATGCGGAGAAAACAGCTGTCTCCGTAAATCAATTACTAAAAAATCGTTTTCTCACCATCTGACCCAAGAAAATAGGATTTTCTCGTTTGTTTTGCAAGCGCTTTATTCTGATGGGACACGACAACTCCCCCCCCCCAAAAAAAAGTAAAAAAGAAAAAAATTGACAAGGGGATGAAGACAAAATCACTCAGCTCTGTTGACTATACAGTACCAGTCTGATTTCAATGCATGCTTTGTTTGCTGTGTAAATTAATTGTCATGGTACGTTGTAATGTTATAAATTTTAAAGTACGCAATGTTTCACAAGGTATAACAAAACTCAAAGAAGGCAATGCTATCTCAAATGTACATTTAAAATTGTCGTACCACTGGCGATAAACTAAACATACTTTCAGAAGAAAGTCAAACCTTTGAAAATTACTGTATATAAGCTTCCTATTTGATATACTCTCTTATTCGTCTTTTACGCCTTATACCCCTCCCCACCCATTCTATCATAGAACCTAATTCCATCCGCCAGTGGCTAAAATATCTGCATGAATCTGAGGCCAGAAGAGCATGGTGGCCAAATGGTTAAATTATTGGACTTGTGATCTAAGGATTACTGGTTCAAATCTTGCCTGGGTCATTGTGTTGTGTCCTTGGGCAAGATGCTTTATCTCAATTGCTTCTCTCCACCCAGGGGTTAAATGGGTACCTGTGAGGTGAATTATCATTGGAAAGCGCCGTTAGAGCTGCTCCGCACTAGAGGGATTGTCTCTGGGATGATTTACCGTTGATCAGGGGTAATATTTGTGAAGCGCTTTGAGACTTCTCGTTAGTGTAAAGCGCTATATATAAGAACAAATTATTACTATTATTAAGCATAGAATCAACGGGTTATAGTGTCACAAACTATAATACACACATTTTAAAGTTAACGTAAGGTTCGTTCTTTTCCCCTTAAATTACATGTAATGAATAGCTGTGGGTTGTTGTAGGCCGTATCAAACGAATTATAAGCCGATCTCTTGGAAGTCTTGCGCACAACTATAATATTTCTTACTTTCAAAAGAAGCGACAAATTTGTGCCGGGCGTTTAACAAAACTTCCGTGCATCGTTCTGGGAAAGAGCTAAACTGACACGGTGCGACGTAATCGGTTGAAGTGAGTTTGAGCTAACTTCAAAGCGGTTTAGGGTGTGCCGCAAACAGTTAATGAGTAACGAGACCCTCCCTATGAAAGAACTGGAGTCACGTGTGAGTGGACTTGGCCGCACAATGGTAGAAATTTATACGTACTGTGAATCAGATACGAGTATTTTTTATTATTTTATTATTTTAATTGCACTTTTCTTCAAGAACGTCGAATATCCCACGACGAGGCAAGGACGGAAGGTCACGGAAGCAACATCAGTCTGCATAATTAGTTCTCTGTATTTGCTATTGCACCATGCCGGCACAGTCGGCATTTTATCGATTTCAAAAACTTTCTCGGTAATGCCACGAAAAGAATTCACTTCTGTTTTGGTGCGATCTCTTCCAGTTGGATGCGGGACATGAAACGTCGCCGAACAGTGCCTGGCCTTGGCAGAACCCGTCGGGGTGTCTAAGAGTTGAATGACTGCCATTACTTTTGAATCAATATTCAACTGTAATTTTAGCTATTTCCAGTTTTACTTAAAAGCATGTATTCGCAAATTTGCGGATGGTTCCAACGTATCCAACACAAAGAGATGTATTATGCGATAATCATATCCCATGGAGGAGGATACATTTCGACGTTAATCCATAGCCATGGGCAGAGGGGACGCCCCTATACGTAGAAATATTTTCACCCCCCAGAAAATGAAGAATTATCTCTGTCTCATTAGCGCACTATAGTATTACTCGTGCGCCCCTTAAAATTGTTGTCAACCCATATCCCCGGAAGATAACCCGCCCCTTCAGAAGCTTGCCCAGCAGCAGACCTGCTCAGCATACTTTTCGTGCTTTTACCCACGCTATGAAGCCAGAGTTGCCGGTAACTTCGGTCTACTATTTTAACTGAAATATTTATACATAAATACTGTAAACAACGTCTGTATAATGAACAATTGGGGGGGGGGACAATGAAAAATGTAGAAAGAATACAAAACGGTGCTGTTTAAAAGTTTTAAAAAAACAATTGTCACCGCTATTTAATTACTAATAATGTATTTCTCTATTTTTTCTGTATTTTTAAAAACATTTTTACAGTGCTACTGACTCTATTTGGTAGCTTGCGATGTCTATCAAATCATGAAATATTAAGGATACGGTATGTGTATAAATCTTCAACATATATCAGTCTTAGTTGGAACTACGCAGTCAACTAGAAGATGTCAAGAAAGCAGCTTTCCTACGTATAGCAGACTAGACGGCACATTCCTTGATAAGTCATGAGGGCTGAGCAGAGTCCGCTCCGCGAGTTAAAAAGTGACCGGACCGTTGACAAGATGCAGATGACTATTTCTAATCAAATTTCTGGGCAAAAGGGCTTAAAAAATTGGCAGTCATAATTGATGCTTAAATCCCGTCCTTGATGTATGTCTATTTTTTTCACTTTCTTCTCCATAAATCAAATTTCTTGAAACATCCTCGGATTTTTCATGCAATTAGCGACTTTGAAAATAACATATTATCCAAATTTGATATGTGAATGTCCACAGGAAGAGTGGGAATATTTTTTGTGCGTCAATTTGTTATATTAAATTACACCCAACTGTGAAATACGATATATTTAACAACGCTTCAAGGACCCCAAACAGAAGAATGTCCAAGCTGTGGTAAGAGCGCGTGCTAGTCCTTGTCCGGAGGCGTTCCTATACGTGGCGTTGAGTCAACTGGCCTGCAACTAGTCCACAGCGGCGTTCATTGGTAACAAGCCCGGCTCCGATCAACCCGTTATCAATTACGACGCATATACACACCTGTCGTACTATCTTAAGAGTGTTATTCGTCTCGGATGTAAGTACACATTTTCCGACTAATTTGCAAAACAGGACGCCAAATTTCCTACGAATGGAAAATTTGAATTCAATATTGTCGTGGCATCGTGATCAATTTGGTATAAAAGGATAACAGACGGTGGGTTGAAAGAGTTCGATAATTAAATTGAATAACAGAGAGGTGGCGATTTTGATACCTCGAGGCACTCCGGGCACTGCCATGTGTCATAACCGGAGCTATTCATTCTCGCTTAAACTTGTCAAGCCGAAGGTTTTTTTTGCCATAAACAACATCTATTGAGAAGGATAGATTGCATCGAATCTCGAAGTTGACGATTGAGTTTCTAAAATTCTGAAACGAAGATACATGAGACAAGGCATCCCTCCGTATATGCCAAAACGACATGTAACAAACTGAGAATGGTGTACGGGATAAACAGAGCAGAAAGATGGTTTCTATACTTATTCTACTGTAAGAAATTGTACGGTTGCCCATGAAACAGGTAGACTAGACCAGCTTCCTGTTTTGCCCAACCTAGAAGGCCACGGTCCAGTTCGATGAAGCCTGCGTAGCGGTCCTCCGTGGCTTGCGCCACACAGCGCTTCTGTGTTCGTTTTTTCGTACCGACTTCCTGAACGAAACACTACGTCCGCTCCACGGGCTACGGCTGATGCGATCACATATAGCCTCTGTCGAGTCTCTCCGGCTGAGTCTTCTTTCAAGTTCACCTCCCTCTGTAAACCCAGCATGGCTGTTACCTCCTCAGTCTTGTGCTCCCGCCGACGCTAGAAGCCGACGCTAGACCGTGGAGGCTCAATCTTAGGTGAACGCGTAGCCTACTTTACAATCGAAACAAATGGAGAGATAGCAAATGGCAGAAAATCCTTGACAAAGGCTAGATCACACACGGTATTGACGGACGCAATGACTTGTCCTTGCTTGCATTTGAGAAAAGTAATGCTTTGCTATATCTGACGCGTAACACGCTGGCTTTTGTGGGTAGGAAAATGTACTTTTCTTACAAAATTTTGTAACCTTCGGAGCAAACCAAACTATTTTTAGTTCTATGAGGTAGCATAACTCTATAGAAATGAAGTCATTTATTTCAATTGATAAAACTGACTAATTGATCGTTAACCCGTCAATATTCGACAGTCTCCAACATTGAAAATTCGCTCATAAAATAAGTCAAACAATGTGAACCAGACATCGGTGACATCATTCTGACTATACTCAATTAAAAACAGATTTTTAAGATGCTAGAAACTAAGTATGCCTATATATACTGCAATAGAAGCATGCGTGCAATTGGCTGTGATTCTTTCGCCTTTTCGGACGTCTCTGAACAAACGCATTTACCCAAAAGAGATTTAAGGCCAAAGTGTCTTTTTTCTGTTTTGCTGCGGAATATTCACGAACATTCAGTTCAATAGATACGACGTCATTGTCTACTTCAGGACGTCATGGAGAATGCTGCAAGTCTTGCGGGTCAGTACCCACGTACCCCGCGGAGTGGACTCTGCTCAGCTCCTCAGCTTTCCAAACCATGCTGAACAAGGAATATGCCGTACACGGCACAGCCTACGTAGCCAGACTCACGGAGGGATAATAGTTTATATGTATTAACTGGGACAACTCAATATTCCTACATCTCTATGTTCCGAAAATGTCTACGTGAGGGTCAGTGTTAGAATAAGGATTATATTAAGTTTAGGATCGTAGCTAGGGTGAGGGTATTTGGTTATGTGTGTCGAAACATAGAGACGTCGCAACATATACAAGTTAGTTGGTTAGTTAGATGGGGTTTTACGCCTCAACTTATAACCTCTTGGTTTAATCTAGCGGCGCACACTGCCTTTTTTCCAGTTGTGGGGCACTGGATTGTTTCCCTTACTCCATTGCTTATGTGGAGCATCGCGTACAACGGCAGTAGGTTCCATTTTTAAAGTCTTTGGTATGACTCGACCTGGGAATCGAACCCGGGCCTCCCGTGTGAGAGGGGGATGCTCTACCATTAGACCAAACACGCGGTCGCAAAATGTATATAAGAGTTTTTACGGAACGGTATTAACTGCTATACACGGCTAAGGCATTAAAATTGGCAAGACATATAGCATTTGCGTCCTATATTCAACACCAACTCCCACTACAATTTTATATTAGGACGGAAAGGACGGGGTTAGCGACACGGAGACCACGAGGCCCCAAGAATCTTTATGTTCTCCCGTCTGCTTCCTTGTCTTCAGACACGGGTTGTACCGTGCCGAGTATGGACGTAAGCTATATCTATACGTATAGGCATATACATGTAAATATCGAGTTGAACGACCAGACGTATCCTGTGACTTCGTGTTACCTTTCCTGATTGTATTGTTTCGTTCCAGACGCAGTTACAATTAACGTCACCGTAATCTAGTAAATAGGCCAGCCATTATATGTGGCGTTCATAGTGGCGAGTTAGGATCGTATTTCTCATTGTGAAGTCTTCAAATCCATTGTGTAAGATCGACATATTTTCCTTTGAAGTACCCTCCGTCGAGTTTACCTGGTAGTTCAAGGTGGCTCTTAATTCAAAGAAAAGTGGAGGTCGCTGTAGCACATAGCCATTCCTGCCTAATTCCTACCTTTTTCGGTTCATCTGTACACGTATGCTGTTTGCCTTACTTCCTCGACCTGTCGACGTGAAGTGATTGTTACTTATGGCTACAGTTTGCTAAATTTTACTCCTTCGAGTATATTTCTTAAGGACTTTTCTGTACAAAATTCTCTGTACTAAGAACTATAGCATTCAATTCTGTAACGACGGTAGCTCCTATAAGACTCAACTCGATCACAAACTTGTGCGACAGAACAGCTTCAGGCTTATATGAAATGAAACTGGTTTGAAACTGTACGTCTACACTTACGCACCCCCTCAAAACTGGGCATAAAAATTTACCACCTCGCCTTAAATAAGTATGCTAAAACCACTAATATTTTGGAACATATTTTATTATGGACTGAATGACTGCACATAGAGAGGCAGAGGGTGCATATGGTTTAAGTGTCATGCAAAAGATGGAATATTTTTTTTAAAAAATAACCCGCGAAGTGGACAAAGTATTGTCGTTCTGCCTATCTATACCAACTACGTTGAAAACCCCTTGCCAGTTCCAAAGCCACGGATAGCCAGTACGCAGGCTTGTATAATACCGTTGCAATGACCTATTTTTCATAATAAACAATATTTTCATAATAAATACTCACAAACTTGAACGTTTTTTATTTGTCTCCCAAAAATGAGCCCCTCACATGCCAATAACGAAATGGCCTTTATCGAACTTTCTTGTGTTTTTTAGAGGGTATTTGTGAAAGTATACTAATGTTTGAGCGCACATGATAAAAGGCAAAAACTAAATTTACACTTCGCAGACGTTGTTACCCATATGTCATCGCTATAATCTTGTAATGCAGTTAATTCACCTATAGGCTGCATTGTTGTGGGACCCTGTTTTGGAATCTTTTCAACAGCATTTGACAGACTTGCACCACTCCTGGGCCGCAGGGGATGACACTGGGTTCATTTCTTGTTGCATTGTTAGCCTATCAAATAAAGAGCTATACTGTTATTGAACTACGAGTATTTGTATCAATAAATACTCGGTGTTCAAACGTGCCTATTTCTGGGCATGAGATTCGTAGCCGAAATGGCTATAACGTTTAAGGAAAGCAAATATTAATTCCAAGCGGGAATTATCCTTCAGAGTGGTGTGGTAAGGAAACACCTTTCTCAAACACACTTGAATTTGTCACGACATCAATGCTTCGTTCAAAGCCATTATACAATTTAAACCTTAAATTAGTATATAATGAAGCAGGTTAGGTTACCAAGTGCTCACTAACGGAACCTTCACAGAAAGCAGTTACGCGAGGAATTCGCCTGGGGACACCATCACTATACCTCAGTAGAGTGCTGTACTCGAGATTCCATGTCGCAAACATGACGGTATTTCTTGTCAGAAATAGGTTCTGTTTTAAGAAGTGATGAATGTACTATCTATAAACTAAAGGCGGAGGGTTTCATTTCCTCCAGTACAGCTCTAGGCATCTCGGTCACAAAGTGCACTTCATGTTAACCGTTAACTTACTTTCAAGTAGCTCTTTCGGGGAACTTATATGACCTACCAATTTTCATCGACGAAACGATCAAATAGAGAGTTTATATAGTAACTGTGTAAGAGCATAACCCACATAGAGTCTTATGTGGTTCACACTATGCACTGTCTCAGGGAATATTATCACCCCAAACCGAATGTTCTAAACATCACACACACACACACACACACACATATATATATATATAAGTATATATATAAATATATATATATATATACAGGCGAAAGGAACTACCGGTCCGTACTTTCGAATGGGGGAGGGGAACTACGCATTTGTGCCCAAAATTTAAGCACGTTTCCCGGTAAAAAAAGGTGTTTGTTGAACAGAGGGCAATTTTCTGCCCGGATGGGGTGGCTACAGCCCTTAGCCACCGCCTCGAAGGCATAGGCCTACAGTACGTACGTACCTGTCATATAAAGTATGACCTAAATTTGCAGCCTGCAATAGTTCGAAAAATCGACATCGAACAATCTACAGTATAAGTAATCCATGACAGCTCATTGCGTCGATTAATCGCCCCATTCGTTACTACGATTAATCGAATTCAGCATAAGGCCTATAGGTTCTTAAGAGACGAAATCTAGAATGGCCTGCGGATAATTCAATGTGACCAAAAATTAAAATGGGAAAAGAACTGCGTATTTCAGTTCTCGCTACTACAATTGCTACAAAGTGAAAACGCAAGATACCCTCGGCCAAGGCTATACTTGAAAATTTCTCCCAGTAAAGCGGCTTATTTGCTCTTTTCACGTTTTCAATGATGTTAGCTCTAAAAGTCTCAATTGAATGTCTTCATTTTGTGATGCCTCCCGAAACTGGACATATGTTCGGCACGTATATTCCTGCACACAACATATACATGTTTCAGGCAAAATAAGCCGACCGATATCTGTCAGTATAGCGACATGTACAGGGATTCAGGAACGCCTAATATACGCAATTCAAATAGTAAAATAATGTAATGCAACACTGCTGAGTCTCTTTTGAGACAACGACGTTACTCTACTCGCATAAATGGTAGTGATCGATAAATCGCAAAAGTTACGATACCACGGTCTCGATTAATCGACCCATTTTTGTTTCGTCTAGCCTGAACCGATAAAGTGACTATACTTGGGTACAGTCGATGGTTGTCCTGAAAGGCTTATGTGATTTCGAACTTCAGAGACTACCTTCGATGAGGCTCTTAGACTACAGAAAATCGTAAACGATTTTGTTCATGTTATGAAGTCGATTTGAGTTGTATTGGTGGTCAGGCACGTAGCTATGAGTAGGTGGAGAGGAGGAAATACCAATGACTCTCAAGTACGAAAAAGTAATCCCAAATACTAACCTGTTCTGCTATTCTGCGGGAAAATACGGTGATTCCATATGAATGCCTGCACTGCCCTCCCCACAACCGACCTCCATTTCGCATTACGAAGAAAAGCCCCAAGGCCAGCCCTCGGGCCCTACACAAGAGGGGGGGGGGCTTTGCGGTCCGGTGGTGCCTCTGTCGTAATTGGATCAGTGAAGTCTGAATCCACCTTCTCCCTCCCCCTTTTCAAGACGAAACCTTAGCTACGTGTTGTTTCCTACAAAAACTTTTTGTCGTAGAGAACACGAACGATTACGATTATTTTCATGCGTTTACTACAATGTAAGGAATAGGCCACGTACCAAAAACCTGAACGCATTCTGTTATTTTTCCATGAGTGCGGTTTCTGCATAATTATGAAAACGCCAATATATAGCACATCAGCATATTTCAAATGATTGGAAATGAAGGATGGGTAATTAAACGTCATAGCCTGTATTATACCTGTATGTGCATAGTTGGCCCGGGGCCAAGAATACTCCGCAAAGTTGACTGATTTTGGAGACAAGCAGAGAGCGGAAAGTCTTTGACGAAGTCCGCTGATCGTAATCAGAAGAAAAATTGGGGCCCCGAGCTATTAGGTGAAGTTGAGGCAGTGTGATACTATTTTGGGGGATGTTGTTCGTCGGTCAGTCAAACGGTGTGGTTGATTATTATCACCTTACCAAGGAGACGATTCCATCTCGATGGAGTCAAGTTTGCCCGTTTGGGTAAAATTTCACTTTTATAACCCGGGGCGACGAGGCGATGAAGATTTACCCATCTGCAAGCTGCACGAATTGCTTACTCCGGGCCTATGAGTCTCGAGCGAGATGTGTATTTGCAAAAAATAACGTTGTCTTAATCGGAATAAGTGCCTGTGTAGCGGCGCTACATTTTGACATAGCCATATGACCATTTCGCCCCCACCAGCCCATTGCAAAAATATTTTTTTCTCGACAAATTATTTGAACAGGGATATCCGTATTCCTCCATTCTTCCTTCACATTACTGCATTTACTACAGTGCACATTCCAACGCTGGTACATTCCCTTCACCTCATTGCTCTTCTTAGATGAAAGTCCCCTCGAGCTCCTTTGAGATAACCTGACCCGTTTACTGACTCGCTCATGGCGAAGAGAACTGGTTCGATTCAGAAATAAATATCTGCACGAAATATCTCCTTGGATAAGAATGTTATAGCCACTGTGCACGAATGGGTGTATGGTGAGAGGCGCCACAAATTTTCCAGCACCGTCTTATTCACCCACTCAAATTTGCAACTTCATTACAGGTCATAGTGTTCCGCCCACATGAAACGTGTCATCTTTTATATTTGAGATTAAATACAAGTTAATTGCCTGAATGAAAAACTAGGCCAGATCTACGGTTCAGACCTTCACCTCTTCTGCCCCGAGTGTACAGCTGATGGGTAGGTGTCTCATCGTCAACTTTTAGTGACGGTGAATGCGACCGAAAATAGGTGGGTGTACCCTCCAGAAATAGAAGGAAACTTCTATCCATTGTAAGTTAATGGTTTGGAAGGGAGGATTTAATGGGTGCACTATTCGGGCTTTCCGCGAAAAGGGAGGGACTTCCCCTCTGTAAACTCGTGGGAGCGAGATTATGACAAATAGAGGAATTTCACCGATTATTTCGCCTAATGAGGGTATCATTGTCACAGTGACCTGAAACAATTTGTTAACAGTGTCAGTTTAGGTCAACAAATCGATTGGATGTTGTTGCGTGGCTGTGGTAGCTGAGCAGTGAATGAAACTATTTCACGGCTTTAAATAATATGACAAGTGCGGTTTCGACATACGCTAATTCTTCGACTTAATGCGTGAATGGATTAAATAAGCTCAAATCAGAAGTCCCTCAGTGTGTCAATATACAGTACCAAGACCTGATTCACACTCTTAATGCGTTAGGTTGCGATGAAAAACCTTAAATGAAGGAAATGTAATCACATCATATGAAACTTTCTAATTAACAGAACCGGTAAGTTAAAAGTTGTCCTGTAGTTTAACTTCACCCTTTAAAATTATGATCCCTAAACATCCGATCATTACATGACATAGAGATCGAGTATGTTGTTTTCCGATGTAGATGTGACTGTCTTTTAATGGAAGAGGGAGGGAGAGATAGCACGCCGTACCCCTCTCCCATTCTAGGATTTCGCTAGTAAACATTGGTCTGATATGCATGCCAATGTAAGAACCCCTCACAAGCTTACAGTCACCTTACAATTTCTTCAGCTTGCCGAGGCAATGATAACATTGAAGTAACCCTTTTACAAAAGTTCTCTCTCAACGCAGATCCTTTCTAGGTAATACAGGTATCACTCAATTTAAAACAAAAATTAGATTTGAGTGGGGAGGGAATTCTGCACGACGTGTTATCGGTAACTGTTACCAGGACTTGGGCAGGTGTGCCGATGGTTCTCAGTAGAACACCTTATCGCAGGTATAATGCCCAAATTGTTTACAACACACTATCCCGGGTGGACGATAATGCCGAATCGGTATCTGGTTTCGAAGGTGATTTCATTTAATCATACAGCAATTTGCCACCAAAGACGATTTTTTTGTGTGTGTTGTTTTATGAAATATCCATCAAAGACAAATGAAACATTTGATTTGCGGGTCTTAATTTCACGATTTGTTAAGCTCGGTCATCACGGGGTATCCTCAGTGAAGAAAATTGGACCTTCTTGCGTTACATAATCCGCTACAAACGTAGGAATGTTTAAACCTCAGGTTAAAAGTAAAGTTTGCTAAAGTGTAGATTTCTGAGCAAGAAGTGCACTTTGTACTTACTACAAGCCTTCACAAAGTTCACCGATAGTAGGCTACTTGCTGTTCTGATATACAGTATAATGAACGAAGGGTGCGGAAAGTCGTTTTCACGGGGTGTTTAATAATAACAGCGCTTAAAAACTAGTACAGTCACAAGCCAACGTAGCCCTACAATTCGAGAGTTGTTTATTCGAGAGAATATGCAGTCCACTGCGCAATTTGGTATTCTACACCCTAAATGGTTGCTTTTATTTTTGTACTGAATTGCTGCATTTATGCAGAATAACTCGATTGATTTTTAACATCGGCCTAAAAATTTAATATTTATGTTCTGAGAAACGAAAAATACTTGGAATATCTGAAAGATTGAGATGATGTCTCAAAATAAATGAAGGGCTGCTGCAGTAACTCCAACGAGGATTACTATACCCTGGCATCCTGATTCATGAGTGGCTCTTTTTAAGCATGTGAAAATATTTTTTGTTGTACTGAATTGTTAAATTTATGGCGTATAACGCCTCATTTTACCTACCGTATTGTTTGTAATATTTATGTTGGAAAATATCTGCAGAGGTACTTGTAATTAGGCAAATGAGAATAGATTTGCAAAATTTGCTAATTTTCAAAACAAAGCATATTCCCTATAAATGAAACTGACCTGCACAAAGAAGTCAACACTGGGTTTTAACTGTCGTATGGAATAATGTGCCAGTAAGAATGCAGAAGGAATAAAGCTTTGCCTGAAGTGGATATGAACTGTTATGTTGAATCCAACATGAGCATTATGTTTACATAAACATAACTAGGAACGTCATTGAGTAACCCCAAGAAAGTTATCAACTTGGATGGGAGGCTGAAGACTCGGGATGTTTTGAGGCATCCTCTTACCCACACCTTGGCAGCTCCCTCCCATTCACACAAAAGTACAGTGGTACACTGTATATCTCAGTTTGAAACTACTGCGAAATAACTCGTGTCGCTTTCCAAATGGTAGCACATCATATCCCTCCACGATAAAAACTGATTGACCACATCTGTCACTTTTATGGTGAAGCTATTTACAAAGGTTGCAGGATGCATGTCAGCTAGTAGGCCTAGCAGAGCAACATTCCTCTACAAACTGTGTACCGTAACTTTTTAGCTACAATATTCATTCGTTGAATACTCTCAATTCAAAAGAGTGAAATTGAGGACGGATCGAAAACTTAGACTGAAAATTCGATCTAAATGAGTGAGAATGACTCTTTTTGGATTTAAATCTTTCAATCCAAATTTAGATTGGTCCCTAATTTCACTCTAAAAAAGTGACTTTTCACTCTAAAGTTTAAGAGAGTAAAATATAACCCACAATGCACCGCTTCACAAAATTCAAGCATAATCAATATCATGTAACCATTTTTTAAATTTGATAATTTCCACAGGAGTGAAAACGTGCCCTTACTTTGGATACTCTCCCCTTTGAAATGATTATTGGTCAAAATTCATTGCCGTAGTGCGCTTGGGAAACGAGTTCTTTGACACCCCCAGCACCACGTACCGTTTTGTACTATTGTGGCAGTGTTGCCAAATGGAGGATACCTTTCATAACGTGCACAGTGAGCTATCACAGCTTTTTCAAATACCAGCCTTTGCTTACAACACATAAATCATGAGATTGCTTTTACTTTGCCGAAGCACTGCTAACGCACGATAGCCTAGGATGTTCTACCGTACCTTCAGGCCTACTACAAATCATGGGAGTCAACGGGTCGGGGCAGTGGCAGGGGGGTGTATTTCTCAAACACACATGAAAGTGGAGGGATTGTCACCCTGAGTTCTTTCCAGAACATTTACGAAATGGGAACCCGTTTTGATTCCATAGTTTGCAATAACGCTGATTCTATGAAATCAAATCCGAAAACTGTGATTACAGCCATGGTTTGGATTAAAATCGTGGAAAAATGTCATATTACACAGGAAATCACCAAGCCTTCAAAGTTTTCCAGGGCCCTAAAGTGAGACACGTCCCACCCCTACCTAGCTTCTACCATTTTTTTTTAGACGGACTACGACCTAAGTGGCGTAGCCTGGGTTCCAAGGGGAAGGGTATGAACCGCTCTGCCAGGCGAACATATTCTTCTCAAGTGAGACGGTTTAAGTTTCGAATTGGGTTCGTCGATTTTGTCGGGACGCCTTTTATACGTTGCCCCCCCCCCCACCTCCTCCCTCACATTTGCCAGGCTACACGGCAGGGTGTGTCACAAAATAGAAGTTCACTTTCTTCGGGTTACTGTTGCTTAAAGCTTATCAAGCAGCCCGGAAATGCAGACCGGTAGCCTAACTTACAGTGATAATATAACATAAGCCTAAAGAACCGTTCTTCAACATGCAGAAATTCTAATGACAGTAGGCCTACCTAGCTTTGTTGTCGACCATTTCTTTCAAATCCTTTCTGAGAAACGTCTGAAATATGACTGTGATACAACTGCAACTTGAAATTGAGCATATAATGAAAGCATGACCCCAGGTGTATAATACAAGGGCATGCTACGAGCTAAAAAAAAAAAACTACAAAATGCGGTTGCTTGTCAAAGAGAAAGTGCCGTTTAAATACGTGTAGGCCTGGTATACTTACTACAATTCTCTGAAACGGATCGCGACGTCTTTCCGGGCGCTCTGGAAGCTGAGGGCCGTCCTCGTCCCCATTGTTTCTCGTTCTCTCTCGTCTCCTTTGCCTAGCAGTGCTACTACTGCTCCCACTGTTCCTCTGCCTCCCCTGCCTCTGGGAGGACGAATGGGTATGGGTTTGGGCACTCTCAAAATAGACAGCTTCACCTGGTAACCAGGTAAGCACGACCGTGAGAAAAAAAGCACAGAAACACTGAGTTACGGTGAAGTTCGCCATCCTGCAAACTTGTCGAAAGGATACAAGTGGACAACCTGTAGCAGTGGAGCAGTCAATAAACAAATGCTTCTCACTTCCAACAAATTATAATGATTTACGAGGTTCTTGAACTTCGACGCAGGAAATGCTGTAGTGCCTGTACAATTGTCTTACGTTGATATAAACAAACGAAACACGCGTTGTTGACACTTCGAACAGTCCGAGCGGTGTGTCTCAAGACAACAAACGTTGTTTACGTACACGTACGGGTGGGACTAATGTTTTTTATACTCTTGTTCAATTATGCACTTTCGCGCAAAGTTCAGCACACAGAACAGGTGATCTTCCTGCGCCTTCAAACTTTGAGCATAAACTAAAACCTATGTCGATCATCTCCCCTGTGGTGACTCCGAGGCGAGAAAATTCCAGGTAGCTCGTGCAATCGAGGCAGACAGTAAAATCGTCGGTTCACGGGTAATGAATACAACGGATAACAAATCAAAGGCCGTTTAGGAAGGAATTTGCCCTAAATACGACAATGTGGTGAAAGATTGGTATTTTGGAGTTACAGGGGCATCCTGTCGGCTACTCAGTAAAATCCAAAACACCACGAAGCGTCTTATTCATAAGTGTAAAGAACAGTCCAGCTGACCGAAAAGGGCTTATCGGCTTTGCAAAGGCAACTTACTGTTTTCGATATATTGGGAAAAGAAAAAAATGTCGCATAAATATCGAGGGATTACAAATGTTAAGTTCCGGCTACTGGATCATTTAAAGAATACTGGAAAGACATAAAGACTTCGTCATAGAAACTTTCCCTTTTCCCAGTCAAAACTTAATGAATTGTCAAATATTACCTTCAATACTTTTTAAGCCGTTGTCTCGTTTTATCCCAAGCGCAGCACGACTACTCCTCTTTGAGATAGCAATGTGGACTTTAATTAAGATTATCGAATAACTACCTGAGGAAAAAGCTTTTAATCAAAAGTTAAAGCTGCCCTTTACTTCTTCCAAGAAAAATAATCCGACTGTTCCAAAACAGCAAAAAATAGCTAATTTTGCCACCTCTATTGATATGTTGTCACAAGCCGTAAAAATGAAATTATGAGAATCGAATGTTCATGTCAAAATATGTTCGAAAATATGTTTCTTTGATGCTTCGTCCAAATTCCTTTGGAGAACCGTCGTAAAATTCTTTTCACGAAATAGATCCGTCGTTCTGTAAGTTTCAGCTTATTTGTAGACAGTGAACGGTAGTTTAGCGGGAGATCTCTCTTCGACAATGTCGAATATGTTTCAAAGTTATCTTTGCTTGTAAACGGTCTGTTTAATCCTAACTCGAAAGACTTAATAAGTCCACTTTTAAACTTGTGTGATTTTTAACTGCTTTAAAATCCTCCGCTTACTCCCCAGAGACTAATTATAGTTCATGTGTCTCTTATTTCCGTCTCTCGTTGAGTTCTGTTCAAACTTTTCACCACAGTAAAAACGTAAAGACTTCTTCATCGATATCTTCTTAAAAATGGAGCCTTGCAATTGGTTCTCACCTGGTCCCTCCCTCAGGCCTTTGGCCAACCACAGAGCAAAAACATCTTAACGCAAAAGGAGGAATCTCATTATGTTTACGCTAGCATTTGAAGTTTGCCAGTTACACTCTCAGAGGTCGGAATGTACTGCTGGGTAGTGTTATACCATAGGTCCTCACTACATGATATGGAAATAATCCTACAGATAAGGATTATTCATAATAGATGCAGGCCTGTAGATAGAAGAACCAATATGGGGGGGGGGGGGAGGCTTCATCATCGCCATCAGGGGAGGCTTCTGAGGGTGTCTAGGTGTCTCTTTTTCCCCCTTAGAGAAGTTTTCATTTTAGACTCTGAGTTGCCAGTTGGTGCGATATTTTCCATTTTTCCCAAATAACTGCTTTACATATTTTTGTTTTGTTTTTACAAATCAAACTATAATGGTCAATTCTATGTGGGGGGGGGGGTGACAGGCGGAGACACTTACACTTCATATGACGTGGCTGCGAGCCTGAAACGATAATAAATTTCCTCCTCATGGTTACCAGTGATGTCTTTATCAATTGACCATCAGTGCCCGGTCTGAAGGAGCTGATGAGGTTAAAGGGCAAATATGCCCCCATTTAAGTTAGTATACCCAAGTATTCTATTCTCTTGACTGACATGGCACTATTGTGTCACAGCATTGTTACATGAGTTCATGATTATTCCTTGATTAAACTTTTATATTCAATATATAATGAAACATAAATTATACATTGTACATCATAGATTACACACACGGTACCAGCTTTATAACAACCGGGAAGGGTGGGGTGAGTCGGGGAAGGACAGATGTTCATGTTGTGGGTTACGGAAAATCTTGACTCACTTGAGAGAACAACATAATGCATCAACACGGAATATTTATAGACCTTTTTCTATTTTTATGTTTTTTCTATATATATATATATATATATCGTGTATGTCGACTGAAGTTCCAGGAACCCGATGAGTACTTCATAACAAAAATGGCGATGCAACTCAAGCTCTCAAAGTATCACAAATCGTAACCATACATGCAGGTAATAACGATATTTCATTTTTATTTTCAAAAAAGCTATTGATACGTCTCAATAGTTGCATAGTTTGTCAGTAATGATCGTCATTACAGAAAGTTAACTTATAGCAGACATAGCAATGGAGTAGGGAAAGCAAGCCAGTGAGCCACAACTGGAAAAAGGGCCGTGGCCGGCCCGACTTAAAACAATTGGTTAGAAACTGAGCCGTAAAACCTCATATAACTATAGCAGACATATGGCCCGTCATTCTCGTGAATACTAATGCGTAGCGAAGGGGGCTTGGAGGGAGGCTTCCCCTTGAATAATCCCACCACCACCACCCCACCCCCTAGACTAAAAAGTACCCGTTGCCTTAATTTTAGTATTGCCGTAATGCATTTTAGTATACCTCGCCCCTAACATTTGTTCGCCCCTGGACTCTATGTCGCTTCCCTTCAGTACCCTATCAAGCTAAGGATTTGTATCATTGGAACGAGCTATAAAATTACTGCATCAATTGCCTTAAGTTCTGTAAGATGTTGTATCGCCTTTTTGCATGCAGGACAGGTAGTCAACTACGACCAGTCAGGTGTTTGGATATCAATAGGGCCTACTCACCTTAGAAAACAACTCGGGTCTGAAGGGCTTCTACAAAGGGCCTTGATTCTTCTTCGCTAATTATGTTAACCTCCTTTTTCCAAACCCGCACCCAATATTGATAGTTGTTCAACAGCTTTTACGCCATGTTCCCACTTGAACCCCCAATGCTGATCCCCAAGCTCAGTCAACTGGAAAAGTTTGTGACTAACCGCAAGAGCGTTCCCATTTTTACGCTTATACATTTTACAAGATGGTCTTCTGTGAAAAAGGTATCTCATGTCTTGTATGATAACATAGTTTTACGCTTATACATTTTACAAGATGGTCTTCTGTGAAAAAGGTATCTCATGTCTTGTATGATAACATTGGCCGTGTTCCCACTTGAACCCCTCCCCCCCCCCCCC
>WURT03559479.1:0-20983 GCA_009936505.3 Holothuria glaberrima | reverse complement strand
TAAGGTTGCTTAGATGCAATATGGTGCTATCTTTGGAAATTTTTAGAGCTGCTTATACAGGGCTGAAAGGTGTCCATAATCCGAAGAATTTAGCAGCAGTAGGGATCCTTCCCTTGTCACGACGCAAAGGTGCCGTCTTTGGAGAGGGGTTTAAGGGGAGAGGGTGTTTGCTAATTTAAGCTTGCTTAGATGGAAAATATCTTCGGGACATTTTTTGAGATGCACTTATATGGCTGAAAAATGTCCATAATCCAATGAATTCAGCAGCAGTTGGGATCGTAGGGATCCTTCCTTTGTCACGACACAAAGGTGCCGTCCTGGGAGAGGGGGTCTAAGGGGAGGGGTACCAATTATTTTGTTAATTTAAGGTTGCTCAGATGCAAATTGTACTATCTTTGGACATTTTTATAGCTGCTCATACAGGGATGAAAAGTGTCCATAATCTGAAGAATTCAGTAGCAGTAAGGATCCTTCCTTTGTCACGGCCAAATGGTGCCGTCCTGGGAGAGGGGTCTAAGGCAGGGGCTAAGGGAAGGGGATGTCCCTCTCCCCTTGGAGAACTGTTTGTTAATTAAAGGTTGCTTAGATGCAATATGATGCTATCTTTGGACATTTTGAGCTGCTCATATACGGCTGAAAAGTGTCCATAATGCGATGAATTCAGCAACAGTAGGAATCCTTTCTTTGTTACAATGTAAAGGTGCCGTCCTGTGAGAGGGGTCTAAGGGGAGGGGGTGCTTCTTAATTTAAGGTTGCTTAGATGGAACATGGTGCTATCTTCGGGGCATTTTCTGAGCTGCACATATATGGCTGGGAAATTTCCATAATTCAGTGAATTTAATTTTCGATTAGGTGAAAGTAGAGAGTAAGTTTTCCTAGAGAAAATACGTTGTCAACAAACCTCCTGAACCCCCCCCCCCCTTTTTGGTTCCCCTACTGTAGTCTATGCCGACACATTTTATCGCAAAAATACGTGAGTGGAGTCAACAGAAACATTCTTGGACTATTAAGAAAATCTTCCTTTCCTTCATTGTGCATTATAAAAGAGCACCTTGAGGCTGCCAAATGCCTGGAAGCTCTGGATCAATTATATAAAATTGAGCAAAGACATAATCCTTATTACCTGTCATCCAAATGATAATATAGAGTATGACGCCAAGCACATTACATCTATCGCATTTTAACTAATTTTGAACGTAAATCCAGGCCGACTGGCTTCCAGCAATGGGAAATGGGTGGGAGGTAGAGAATAGGTGCAGGAAGACGATATTAGACCTCCCTGATATGTTTAGCAAAAGGAATGGACTAAAACGCGCATTTCAGAATTCTTTTTTGTCATAACTTGTAATTGTATTACCAATCACCATCTATACCGACAATGGCTACGCTCGAAGCGCTCGGTATTTTTTTTTCTTTTTGAAAAATGTATAACGGTAAAAACGTATTATCAACTTCCCACTGTATGCTACAAATTAGATTAAAAGATCCCATATTGATTCGATGCCCCTACAGATGTTTGGAGATGTATCTCTGTTTTTCGGAAAGTGTTGTGATGAGAATAGTTAGATGTATAATTACCTTAATGATGGCAATGAGATGGAGGGCAAGCGCTGACGCATGGGCGCGAAGCGCGCCGAAAATTGCCATAAAATAAGATGTCAAATGACAGTTTTAGTTCGATTTTACGTGAAGTAAATAATCTTTGGTATAATTCTCACTTTATCTAGTTGGAAAATGTATACAAAGTTGACATACGCTCAGTCGGAAAAATATGCTAGACTGAGAAATCAGAAATTCCAACTGGTATTTCAGATTTTCCCACGATCATCGCTCTGACGAACTTTGGCTGGTGAAACACCCCCACATCCCCGATCGCAACGGCCCTGCCTTCATTTTAAGGGAGAGACCCGTCAAAGTTACATTTCTGAAGATATCCTCTTTAGGCAGTTTTTACCGTTTGATCAATTGTGACTCCATATGACCTCTGGCGTCCACCGAAAACAATAGAATACTTGAACTTGAATTGCGGCATTCACATTGCTAAGACCAGTCAATGAATCGTTTCTGAGATATCGTGTTCAAAACCAGTTTATAGTTTCAATCTTTTTCCTTTGGTGACTTAAAAAGGCTTCTAATCTTCACCAAAACATCTTCCTACCTTTAGATACCGGGTGAAGAACAACTCGGTTTTTATTTATCTCTGATGACGTCAAAAGGCCTCTGATCCCTCCACCAAAAATCACTAGTCTCTTTCTCTCGATATGATATCATTTTTACAAGGTAGGCGTCTCAAACACGCTCAACTACGCTCGTACGCATAAGTACATACACATACTGTCGTAACTGAATAGAGTTCCTAAGACCACTACAAGAAATGAAAACGTTCCCATCGCTTCAATTCCAACGAAGTCCATTTAACACCTCGACGAGAACAGCAAAATATGCTAGAATATTAGGTTTGTTAGTGTTTAAAGTTTTAAATTCGTTAATATCTAAGAGATAAGTTTATACTTACTCGTAACAACTGTGATAGTAAAGCTGCAAATAGCAGTGTTGTCACTGGTGTCTGTGAAGATGTATGTCACAGTTGATTCTCCAATTGGGAACGTCATTCCTGGTTGACTGCTTTGTGACAGTATCATTGTTGGACTCAAATCTGACGCAGTTGGCTCAATCCAGTCGACAGCTGGGTCTGGGTCTCCAAGTTCTATCATTCGAACGGTGTCTGCAGGACAGCCCACAATTGTTGGGGGTGTAGTGTCAGCTATTAATTGAAAGGTATATACAGTGTTTCCTTCGCTGATCTTTGTGATTAATGAAGGCGTCTATACTTCTCCATCCACACCCTGATACTTATTAAATATTAATATTTACAGGCAAAGGCTACTTCTAGAGCAAGCAGCAAAATAGGGAGTAACTCCTCCAAAGAAGTTTAGCAAAAAGTCATTATATCCCGTCAATTAAGAAAGGTAACCTTGTTGTTGTAAAGATGTGACTTTATTGTTGCAAACATAGTGAACATATTATTATGATGTAATAAGTCTTGTCACTTCTTCTTCCTAACTTTGTTTCTGTTTCGGACGTTTCCTGTACAGAGAAAAGTGAAAGTCAGTAATGTTCTCCCATTATAGGGAAATTTCCAGGTATTGCCCACCTGCAGATTTTAAAACCTCTCTATGAATTTTCTAACAGCTGACTATTGAAGGTTGAAGGTCGCTTGAGTTTGGAAAACTTGTGTTTTTGTCCACTGTTAATGCGATTTTTTTTACGTTTCTCCCCCTTTGTATTGAGAAATTGTTTATGCTTTGTATTATTGTGCACTTTTAGTTTAAACCAATATTCATAAGTCAATGTGGCAGTATTGTTCTCAAAGATGCCTTGCAGTAGTCAATGTGCAGACTCCAGTTACTGAAGTATACGGTGTTCCTTTGCTTAAAGAACATCGCTTTAAGCTCCATGTTCATGTTAATATCTGAATTTTTCATCTAAATTTCCCTCATGTTAATTTCTTGTTATTTTCCGTTTGTCAAATTTACTGGATGTTTGGTTGATAACAAACTTACTTGTGGTAACTCTTACGATAAACAAACACTGTTCAGTGTTGCCACTGTCATCTCCAAAAGTATAAATTACGTTGGTGTCTCCAACAGGAAAAAATGATCCTGGGGTGCTTGTCGCTGACACAAGGACAACTGAACCTGATAAATCTGTTGCAGTTGGTTCTACCCACGTTACGGGAGACCCAGCCATTCCAAGTTCGACTTCAAATGGCACCACGGTTGGACAGCCACTAATAGTGGGCGGGGTGGTATCACCTGAAATGCAAAACAATCGTTAAAATTCAATATACAGTTCCCTGTTTTGTATTGGTGCTGATAGTAAAATCTAAAGTAATGCGCTTATGTCACGCCACATCATTTTAGCGGCAAATCAATGAAGCACACTGCACGCACGACGTAGACTTCGAAAGCGTGCCTACCCCATCGGTACCAAAATCAGCCGTCTGTATTTGTTGGTGCTGTTTGCAATGATACTCGTTTGCCTCCATTTGAGGGCGCATTTTCCGTTCTGTGATGGCGTATGCTTAAGGTATGTATTTTAGAAATTTGGAAACAGAATAAGATACAGATAATCCAGTCGCAATCACGGAATAAGGAGCTGACGAGATCTGAAAGATTTCATAGACACGACACTTCACGAAGACTGCCCTTATTTTAAAAAAAATTGTATATATTAAGACACGCTACGCCTGCTACAGAAATACCCATTCTGTTTTAATCATTATGCTTTGAACAAAGATAGGACTTAAAGAAAATATCACTTTTATTTACGTGTGGTGACTAAGACATCAAAGGTACAAGTTGCTTCGTTGTTGGCGTTGTCAGTAAAGGTGTATAACACTACTGTGGTTCCTACTAAGAAGAAAGTATTTGGCATCATGTTGACTGTCACTGCAACGGGAGGTGACAAATCGCTTGCAGTTGGTTCCACCCACGTGACGAGACTATCAGGTGTTCCGAGTTCCACGACTTCTCCGGCACCTTGTGGGCAGCCCATGATTGTTGGTGGAGTTGTATCCTCTGAAAAGTTGAATGGAAACCAACATCAATTACGTATTTACGTGTGAGATTATGAATCGACTGCTTTCTTCTATAATGACATGAAATGGTTATGATATTGTTCGTCTCAGCCGGAGACCCATGTATTTACTTTCCAAGAGTGGTTGATTTTTTTTCTGCTATCGGAGTGTCCTCCCTTCTTCATAAAAAACATTAAGACATATGAACAATGACTCTATTGTAAAAGGCTGGGCACTACAGCGTCACTGAGCCTTAAAACCTCATCAAACTAACAACACCGTCACAGTTCATAAAGTGACGTCGATGTTTTGTATCCTACCGACAAATATCGATAGTATATATCAACGTTATGGTTACAACGATTTTACTTTTTGTATATGTTATTTCTTTCAAGTAGCACCCACCTGTCACCAACAGAATTTATAAATGACATCAGCGACGGAGATGATCTCTTTTCAGCATGCATTTTCAAATGATTCCATACAATGCCACAAAAATATGAGACATAAGGTGACATACAGAAAAATAAAATAAAGTGGAACAGATATACTATTAGAGTCTGTAGACTTTGACGGTTGAAGCACTTTGAAAATTGTAAGAAGAATGACCATGAGGATGTTCAAGAAAAAGCTTCATGACTGCTTTAGGCAGATTTTTAGCAATTACTTACGGGTAGTTACAATAACATTAAAAGTACAAGTATCGATGTTCCCACTGCTATCCGTAAACTCGTACGTAACAACGGTAGCTCCAACATTGAAGGAAGTGCCAGGTGTGTGAGACACAGAGAGCAATTGTTCGGTTCCAGATAAGTCTGTTGCAGTGGGTGGAACCCAGACGACAATACTACTCGTGACACCAAGCTCGACGGTTTCAAACTGGTTTTGTGGACAGTTCATGATATCAGGAGGAGTCGTATCAACTGAAAAAGAAAGAGAAAATTTCTTTCAGCAATTATCACAATTAAAACCTATCGAAGGCGAATAATTTCTGCCCTTGTGAACGAAAACAGGTGAAAGTGTATCTGTATTGACTTTTAAGGACTTTTCATCAAAATTCGTAGTTAATCTTCCAGACTTATGCATGCTTTTGCATTATTTGAAGCATCAGTGAATTTAAGAACTTTATGTGTAAGCAATTATGAATTGAGTGGTTACATTAATGAATGGGGCTTCAAAATGTGAACGAGAGGAAACTGAGAAGAGGCATCAAAATAAAAACGCAAAAGCAGTAGCAAGGTATCTACATACTGAGTGTATGTGTATTTATAAGGCATCCAACATTTAGCATACTCACTTGTATCGACGGTTACCGTAAATGTGCATGTTGAGGGATTATTTGAAGCATCAATGAACACATATGTAACTTGGTTAAGTCCAATTGTAAAAAAGTCGTTCGGAGCACTGCTCCGGGTAGACAACATTGCAAATCCTGAGATATCTGTCGCTGTTGGCTCTACCCATGACACTGTAGTACCCGCTTCCCCTAACTCCACACTAACAACAATATCGGCAGGGCAATTGCTGATTGTTGGTGGCACCGTGTCCTCTGTGGAAAGATATTTCCATAATTGAAAATAATTATTACCTCATCTTCATGCTTATCATGTAGAGTACCAGGATGAGATATTGTGCTTCACTTATTATCAGAAATTTAAAGCTGTGTAAGTATCTGACTGCGTGTCTGAGTGTCTGACTGTTTGAATCATAATTCAAAAATTTGTTATTACATTAAACTTCTTTTCCAAATATTCTTTTCTTACTGACTTTCTTCCATTTTTATTACTTTTAATATTTTTCTAAGTTCTGGGAATCTGGGGACCTTACCCCCTTGCCAGCCTGGGTAATCCCGCCAATGCATTACAAAAGGCCTCATTGAACTCATTGACGGGAAATATTGCGTTTGTTAGACCTTTCATTGAATCTATCCTCTTTTACATACAATCGGGCCCCGTTCGATGAAAGAGAGGTAATGAGGAAAAATTCCTACCCGGTTAGCACTAATTAACAAGTAATTAACCTTTCTGTAACAACTGACAAATTTGTTCACCCAAACAATAACGCATGCAAAACCACACCATTGTCACCCCTGATTTGAAATCCACCAATCAAATCATGTTTATCACGTTACGTCAAACAATAAAAAACTCCTTCTACAGAATTTACAAAAGTAAACTACTGAGAATTAATACTACACTATGTCTGTACTGACCCAGAGAATTATTATTTGATACCCTAATTGAACTACAGTTAGTATACCGTCCTAGGAGGTTTTATCACCTCCCTGGTATACTATACACAAAGTATTATTTAAACTGTAATTCGAATTGTAAGCCTTGGGCCTTGGTAGGCTGCTTCGTTTTCGGAACAAAAGGGTGTGAATGAGATCGTCGGTGCTTCCTCAACTGCTACTATTAGTTTAGGCCCTAGTAGAAAACGAAAATTTTGCGAACCTGTAATGCCACTCGTCAAAAACTTTAAGATAAATTTCCACGCTCACACGTCCTGTAAAAACTTATGACGTGCACTGTGTGAGACGTGAACGGCATGGTGTATAAATGAGATGGCACATCTCCCTAGGTGAGTTTCAATATCCCACAGTACAGCACGGGGGGGGGGTACGGACACTGTGGTGGTAGTTTATTGTGAGCATTGGAAGGTGGGGAGTGCGGTAAGCAAGGTCAACACGTATTGCGTAATGAGTGTACATATGACTTGAGTGTACACATGACTTGACATAACCGCTTTTCCTAAAATGAATATGCAGCAGTAGGAACGTTGCATGAGGCTTTTTGTTTGATAATGTGCCGGCTCGATGAGGAAATTGTTGCTTCTTTTTGTCCATATTTCGTGAGAAAAATGTTGTTCTGCTGCAAGTTAATTGTGATTCATGCTCAGAAAGGGGGAATAGACAACAGTGGGGTTACATTGGTGTCACTATATGATATTTTTTTCAAACGCAATATTCCCCTTTAATGCATTTTCTGTATTTTTACAAATTAACATGAAAGAGCTGTTTAAATTCTTCGTTAAAGCATTTGTTTATAAGAAAAACTTCGAAAAATGTGGTTGTAGCTAAATGTAAATGTAATCCCAAACACTAATGTAAGTTACCTGGAGTGACGGTTATAACAAAGGTGCAAGGTGCCACGTTTCCTGAAGCGTCGACAAACGTGTAAGTCACAGTAGTCATGCCAACCGGAAAGAACGAGTTGGGTGCATTGGACCTCGACTGCAACATAGCAGTACCGGAGACATCAGTAGCAGTAGGCTCTTGCCATATAGCTTCTGAACCAGCGTCTCCAAGTTCTATTATGAGTTCAAAGTCTGCTGGGCAGTTCATGATAGAAGGCGGGGTTCTATCCACTGGTGGAAAAACAAAATAGAAAAGCCTGTCAGTAGCGAACAGGTTAGATATTTAATTCACGTTTGGGTATAACATAAATTAAGCTTATGGACGTTTCGTTCCAAAACAAAAAACACCAAAATGGGCTTGCTCAGAAAACACGAGAATACACACTTTTGTACACACCGGAGTGCAACAGCACGTGGTCTAAAAAGAGGGTTATAGAATAAATAGCTCCCGCAATGCATAAGGACTGTTGGGTGCAATTAAAAACACCATGGTCATCTGTAATTGGTAGTAAGCATCCATGAAAGTTCTTTTTTCTTTTTTATTTGGTCATAGCCAAGACAGTTCATTGTACTTCCGAAGTCTCCGTTACTAGGTTAAGCTAAAGCTGGAAAGATGGAAATGTTTACATTAATAGCATACCAAAGTGGTGTTCAATTCAATTTCATTTCAATTCAATTCAATTCAATTCACTTTTATTCCAATCAATGCACAAATGCACACAAAATACAGATAACAATTATGGTAAATATGACAATGGATGCAGACAATATGGTCTAAACACAAGATTGTAAGAAAGTATAAAATGAAATGCATGAGAGCATGACTGAGGAGTTCCCAGAGAAAGTTAAAAAAAAGAACTTGTGGGGAAGGAAACCCCTGTTAAAAACGATAGAAAAAATAGAAACCATAGGCAAAAAACATCAAACAGAAAAACACAAATTACACGAGAAGACACAACACCAATCACCTAACCCCCCACCCACCCGGCTAAAACGGTGTTTTCTTGCCATTGGCTTTTGCTGAGGCATAAGATATTTTACAGTTACAGAAAAGTCGATATTTGCTTTGACAAGTTGATTACAAGTGATGTTTTGTTTTGAATTAAAAACCACATCACTTACAATAAAATCTAACAACAAGGTTCCACAAAATACTTACAAGAAGTACAAGTAACACAGAAGCAACACATTGCAGAATTTCCAGCCTCGTCAATGAAGATATAACAAACTGTCGTTTCACTATCAGCTGGAAAAAAGTCACCTGGCATGTGGGTTTGAGAAAGAAGCATGACATTTCCACAAGAATCTGTGGCGGTAGGTGCTGTCCAACTTGCAAGACATCCGGGAGTCCCCAATTCGACTGTTTCGATTATCGGATCAGGAATGTCCGATTTAGTAGGGGGTGTTGTATCAACTGAAAGATCAAAACGTAATGCCTGATGCTCACTGTTCGTTAAAGGTAGGGTACCTGTATTATAGACATCTGATGATCTGATGATTGTCAGCACCAGAAGTTAGGGTGAACTCTATAAGATTGTAAGAAAAACACCTTTGGATGCAATATAAAACTGATCTATAATGTTGATTGTTTTCTATTTGGAGGAATCGGACAATATGAAATTATTATTTATAGCTTCTTGAAGGAGTTCTCTATTACAACTGCCACTGCGTCTGCTACTACCAGTTTTAGTTCAAACTATTAGCTGACACACTCCCGAATAAAATGGAACGTTTCATAATACCCATTTCCAACACATCTAGCTTTCAGAAATAATGAGCATCAGTAGTATAAAACAAATTTATCCATAGACGTAGGCAACTGTTCTCCACTGGGGACCTTACGTTGATGCGGACCACCCAGGAGGAGACGCATGCTTGCTGTCCTATTGGGAAGTTTCTTCATACTTGATGGTCTTATTGTGCAACTTGCATGGTGAGACATTTTGTACAACCTTTGGGGAAAATTACGGGAAACTGTTGTCATATGAATGGAGGGGAAAGATAAAGAGTTTTGTCCTTTAATAGTGGGGGAAAGCACTTTTGACTGGGAGGGATTTAGCTCCCACCCCCAATCCCGCTTTCTATCCCTATGCTGGTTCAGAGCTAATTACACCAAAATATGCACATGGATAAACATTAAATAACTAAGTTGGTGATTGTTCTCCGATACAAAATGTCATATCCATGTAATCGAGTGTCAAAATTTCTCCAAACAGAACCCTTTTCATAGGTAAAATTGCATAAAAAGTATCTAATAAAAAAACAGACGGAGTAAGTACATCTAAAATCAGATTTTACACTTATTAATTTAAGAATGCACTTTAAAAGGCACAATACTACTAAAGAACTAATTGCAAACGAAGCCATTGTTTGCACTACTTGGAAAGGTAACCTTTGATTCCTTTTTCTTTATCTGCTTTCCACACTAGGAAGGAATAATTTGCTTCCTTCCATCATTACTTTATCTACAAGTCAGGCTTGTCAATATCACTTTATATTTGAATAGCCATACTTAATGTTGTGAATATCTTTTGTATTGTTCCAGAGCTTCATACGTACATATAACATCCAGAACATGAAACACTCAAGAACTCCACATTGCAGTACACCACTCACCGGATGGTTATGTTCCTACCATGTTAAAATCACAATAATGCGGGGAGACCATTTATATGCATAACAATTAATCCATTTATTTGCGTTTTGAAGAAACCATTGAATAGTAAACTAGAACATATGCTGTAGATAAACAAGAGAACATACCTTCAATCACAACTACCATGAAGGAGCACACAGCTGCATTATTAGACGAATCTGTAAATGTGTAGGTTACGGTCGTAGTTCCAACAGTGAAGAAAGAATTGGGAGCATGAGACCTGGTTGTTAGCATAGCTACTCCTGAAATATCTGAAGCGGTTGGTTCTGTCCACTGAACAATTCGTCCAGGAAGCCCACACTCTACAAGTTCGTCTACGAAAGTCGGGCAATTCATTATCTCTGGCATGGTTGTATCCACTGGTGAACAAAGATTTTTACGGAAGATAAAATGTGTGTACTTTTCAGGTTCTTAGAAAGGAAGAACGTTTGAATTTGATTTTTACCTGATCATAAATCCTTTTTTGAGGGTTGAAGATGGAAAAAAACAAAAGTGTTGTTCTGTGACCCTTAGGCATAGAGGGTGGGGTACGTAGCCTGAAGGAAAAACCACAACAACATGGAATGGATACTTTATTCTTTGGAGCATTTGCTTCTCCCACCTGACTTCATCCTATATATTGCAATTGATTATAAACGATACGTCAATTTACTATGCTTTTACGTAATTCTTAAACTTGGATTTTTGTTTTGGTTTTTTTTTAAGTATATTACAATACCTAAATGAGAGCAATAATTACATAAAGGGTATATGCTGGGCTGAATAATACATAGTAATACTCTTAGAATGTCTTTCAACTATGCAATGCCAACGGGGAATACTTACCGGTCGTTACAGTTACTACAAAGGAACATGTTGCAGCATTACCAGATGCATCTTGAAAGATATATAAGACAGTAGACATTCCAATCATGAAACTATCTCCAGGACTGTTTGTCTGGGTTTCTAGTGTTACGACTCCAGATAAGTCAGTTGCTGTTGGTATTGTCCAGACAGCTATGCCTTCCGTTAATCCCAATTCGATGACCACGGTTTGATCCATTGGACATCCAGATATATCTGGTGGAGTAGTGTCCACTGTAAAAACCCAATAAAAAGTGGTTATAAGGGAAAACTAGTCATTTAGTAGTGAAATGCTAGCTTTGCCATAACGACAAAGAGTAATCGTTGAAACTGCTGAACGAGTAGTACCAATTACATGTAGTTGTTAAGATGTTTTAGTCACCACAAATGGTAGCTGATAGTTGTTTTTTATATTGGACAGGGAACGTACGATGAAAAAAGATTTAGTGGGATATGTGACTTTCTTCATGGTAACTTTGATATAATTAATGATGAGTAAAATTTAAGAAGGTTTAAGTGGCTGACCCTCCAGACTGAGCATATGTCATCACCAAAATGTAACCAACAAATTTACTCCTTTTATGCTACACGTTCACCTCGAAAGTGTTCGTTTAGTAGGAACAAAACTGCCATTTCTTGGTATTTTACAACACTTCTTACCTGTTACCACGGTGACTATGAAAGTGCACATAGCTGTGTTACCACTCTCATCACTAAATATATAAGTAACAGTATTTGGGCCAATGGGAAATTCATCACCGGGTGAATTTGATTGAAGAATTATTGACACTGTCCCGGAAATATCACTCGCAGTTGGCTCGATCCAAAAAGCGCTTCCAGTTGCAGATCCCAACTCGATCATCACTGTCTGGTCAACAGGACAGTTGGAAATGACTGGCGGCACGGTATCATCTAAATGTAGAAATGTTGAATAAAAAATTTTATCCAAGACAAACAGCATTTCAATATATCTTTTTTTTCTGTTTGTCCCCATGTGTATTCCTTAAAATAAAATAATTGAGTTAAAGACGACTAAAGGTGTATAAATTTTGCACACTCCTTCGTATCCATGCATTGGCTCTGAAACAGTCTGAACGCTCATTTGTTAGGTTGAATCAAGTAGATCGTTTTGTTTAGTATACAAATCTGTTTGCACATGCTGTGATGTTGGATAGGTTTAATGTAGTGGTTTTTACTTCTACTCAAAGTAGCAAACGTACCTTGAATAATTTCGTTCCAAAAACCAAAACATTTCACTCCTTAACTCATATTTTTTAAGGTTGATCGGTATAGCTGACTATTTAACACATCTTTTTTCGTGAGTAATTGTACTTGTCTTTACAAATAACTTCATGTGTGGGTGTGCTTTCAAAAATTGTTCAGACAGAGAAATCATATAATGTTATGTGTGTCATCTGTGCACAGATAACTTTCAATCACTGATCTTTATTTTACGTATATTGTTGCAGTTGCTTGTATATTCAATCCTCAATACGTGCACATGTGGGCATGCCATGTACCTAAAAGCCCTCTTCTTGACATAGTACTCTCACATAAAGTATTGTGACAAGCAAACATACGCCAACTTACCAAACTGAAACTCTATGCAAAAACTGCAAGTTACAGTATTTCCTGACTCGTCTGTGAAAACATACATGACAGTTGTTTTGACACCGGAAGGGAAAAATGCTCCTGGAGCATGAGACTGAGACAAAAGAACAGCGGTGTTAGAAACATCTGTTGCAGTGGGCTCATCCCAGACTACCCTGTCTCCAGGGGATCCAAGTTCAATTATTGGTGAAAGGTCGAGCGGACATTCAATCACTGTTGGGGGTGTTGTATCCACTGGGGGAAGGAGAGAAAGATACAAATACTACCTTATTTTCTATTAACAATATGGTTTAAGAGTTCAGAACCTAGCTGTCCATGTACGATACTGGGACATAGAGAAAGAAAACTGAAAAGCAAAATATACATGGTTAGCTTATAAGATTTAAATAAATGACATAGCACTCCTTATATGAAGTTCACTTTAGTAGAACATGTAATAACCTCGCCTTCTAATATTTCGGGAACCGGATAAAGAAATTAAATGAAACTTTCACTCGTCGGTTAAGACTAAGTATCTGTTTAAGATATCAAGAACGAGTTTGCATCCAGACTCCTATAATAATTTGAAAATAAATCTGAAAATCACAGGGGAAGAACCATACCTGTGGTAATGATTATCATAAACGAGCATACATCAGTAAGTCCATTTCCATCTACAAAAGTGTAAGTTACTTCTGTAACGCCAACCATAAAAAATGAACCCGGAGGATGAGATCTGGTTGCAACCATAGCTACCCCTGATGCATCAGTTGCTGTTGGTTCTGTCCAAGTGATAACTGTGCCGGGGCTACCCAACTCTATTACTTCCTGAATAGTTACGGGACAATTCATAATCTCTGGTGGAGTAGTATCCACTGTGAAGTGAAATTAACAGTTTTATTTTTTAGTTATCCAGACAAGCAAGAAGATTTTTTATGAATAAACTACAGAATATCCTATTTCGGTAATATTTTAATTCTTCTACTTCACCTAAAACATTAATTTACATTGCATTATTTTTAGGGAAAGGGAGGTTACCCTTAATTGTAACTGAATTTTTTATCGATTAGTTGTGTACCTACTATGCTCTTAACTTTTCATTTAACTTTGCAGGAAAGTAAGAGACGGTTTACCTGGTTCCACACAGATTACAAATTCACATATAACTATTAAGCCCGCAGGATCAATGAAGATGTAAACCACGGTTGTCCTGCCAACTGGGAAACTGTCTCCAGGACCATTTGTTCGAGACTGAAGTGAAACTGTTCCTGAGTTATCAGTTGCCGTTGGTTCCACCCAGAACGCAAGTCCCATTCGCATCCCTAATTCTACTGTTACAGGGTCTACATCCGGACAATTCATAATTTCAGGAGGCGTTGTATCGACTGCGAAGAGAATATGCTAAATAACATGAACATTAGTGTTTACTATCATTCAATATCAAATTTTCGAGAAACTATTTTAGGGCACACTTGCACAAATTGGCTTATAATACAGAGGTAAAAAACGCAAGAATGCATTCCATATTTACTCACATAAAGGTTAGATTTACCCACCATATGGACGGCCAGTTCTCTACCTAAATTACAGCTGTTGTGCATTTTGCTTTTGAAATCAGTTCTGGTATAAAGTATAATAGAGGTCGCTTTAAACTGATAAAGTTGATGCAAATGGTGTAAGTGAAATTGCCTCTTTTTAAAAAAAAAATATTCTTAACTGATGGCACATACATTTTCATATGTTAGGATAGTCAGAATTTGAAAAAAGCCTCCTCTGTCGAAGCGCTGTCAACGTTTGTATATTGCTCATTTCATATATGTAATAATTAGAATAAAATACGATGGTCAAAATTCTGCCATCTTGCTAGTACATGTTTGTAGGTGATCATTTAGTCCAAACTATTTTCATCGACAAGTTTTGAATCGTGGATGATATTTATACACTGCGAAAAAGACTTATTTGTTTATAATGGATATCAATGTCATTATGATTCAAACGAAATTCCCATCAACATCGAAATCGAATGAAGTTCTGTCATCGATGATGGGAAGCTACATCTTACACAACTTTTAGAAAGGTAATAAATGCGTCAAGCAAAATGGTGTCTTTTTAAAAAGGGAGCAGTGCGCCAATCCATGGAGATGACTATATTATCTCCCTCATTAAAGTAGCTGGCAGATAAACAACAAAGCACATTTTTCTTCCCTATCACCATTGAATTTTGGATAATCGCCCCGAAAGCACACCCCGAGAGGAGTTCTTGGCCAAAAAATTTTTCGAAAACTTTAGGCCCATTTAAAGTTTAGCCTGCAGTGATCTTTGACGCTACCCTTGGCACGGCAAAAATATAATACTTTCCTCTTATTTTCTAAACATTTGTGATAAAATAGCTTTTTTAACGTGCAGATAGGAATATGATGGCTAAAATCTAATAACAACCTTATCGTCATTACTTTCTCGTGAAAATGTTTAATTTGTCTGTTATACGTCCACCAAGTCAACTTGATAGCCCTTTCCGTACGTCCCCGTTGCGATACACTTTCTTAAAAAGTGGGGCCAATTTGAGAATTGAGATGCATTTCACCTTTGCCTAAGCAACGGCATAGCACTCTTTGAACAAAAATAATTTTTTTCCTACTTATCTGGAAGATTATTGTGACTTATTCCACACATTCTGATAAGTAGAACATAGACAATTTTTAGTTTTTCTCTACCCTTGAACTATTATACCATCAACCAAGTCCCAAGCAAGGACAAAGACGGTAAAAAGGGTTTTTACTCATATACATACACTCATACACAGCTTCACAGTAACAATGTCATGAGACGTACTGTACATACTTTCTCATCTCCTAATATATTTCGTGCAGAGAAATATGAGCGTATTGCACACACGTTTCTTTGTACAAATGCAAACGTTGTTAATGTGCCCAAAAGTAAGGAAAACTGCTTTCTTTACAAGGTTTCAAAATGGAAATAGTTTATGATGCAAAATACATAGTTGGTAAATGTCAGTACAAACGTTAAGCACGGTACGTCAATAAACTTTTTATTGGAACATTGGTTTGATAAATATCATTTGACATGATAAAGAATGTACAAGACCACCGTGTTAAGTTGAATCTAAAATTCTATCCGTGCTTTATCTTTTATGAGGTCAAAACAATTTTTTTGCAACAAAGAGGTGTACTGGAATCTTTATTCTTACCATTCAATCGACACAGAAGCCACACAAAGCCTTTTTTGGGAGAAAGTTTTACTTTGACAGTTGTATGTGTATATATGGTATGGATAAACCCTCGGTCGCAATATTAAATTGTCCATTTTGTTCCTTATGGTTAAAACTTAGATTGATTCTGGCTTTGCAAACTATCGCGAAAGTAACTGTGTTTCACCACTTCTCGATCCCTGACATTTTATTCCTGAAAACCTACGTATCTTAACATTTGGTGACAAAGTCTGCATAAACAAATCTTTTTAGAAAAACATAATTTGTGTACTGATACTGTTAGTGAAATGTGTTTGATCATTATTGTGATATAATAATAGGCCTACATATTGATAGCTTTTCAGTTACAATAAGCCAAATGACATGGTAGATACTACTACCAGACAGGTGCCCGTAGTCAAAGATTGTTGAAGTTGGTTTCAAGAAGGAAACAGTTGAGAGAAAGAAACAGAATGCCACCAGGAGCCGAATATGTGATCACTATAAAACTTTTAGGAGGGGGTAGTAATTCAGAAATGTATTGTGCTTAGACGTTAGGTTAAAGTACATATTGTGTATTGGAACTGTTTAATCGTTCATCTGACAGGAGTCAACGTGTCAATAATCAATCAAATTTTAACATCTTCAGGAGATAATTTCCTGAATTTTATTACCGTATATAAATTATTCTACACCACCTCGCTGGCCGTCTACGCATACGTATGGCAGATTTTT
The DNA here is from genome assembly GCA_009936505.3 of Holothuria glaberrima. Taxonomy (NCBI): domain Eukaryota; kingdom Metazoa; phylum Echinodermata; class Holothuroidea; order Aspidochirotida; family Holothuriidae; genus Holothuria; species Holothuria glaberrima. The sequence continues at coordinate 4,237 of WURT03559479.1, read as the reverse complement.
ACACAATGGTGTAAATGGCATCTACTCATACGAGCATGACTACCAAATGGAACGTATACATCCCTTTGGGAAATGGAACAAAGGTTACAAAATATTAATCTAGAGTAAGAATAGAGATTTAACATACCAGTTTGTACAGTGATAACGAAGGAACATAGAGCGGTATTTCCACTGTCATCTCCAAAGAGATATGTGACGGTAGTACTACCAATTGGGAAGTCATCTCCAGGTGAGTTAGACTGGGTAACTAAATTTGCCACTCCGGATACATCGGTAGCTGTTGGTGGGATCCAGAAAGCTTGACCCATCAGGGTCCCCAACTCAATGATTACTGTCTGATCATTAGGACAGCCTGAGATAACTGGCGGCTCTGTATCCACTGGAAACAAATTTTATTTTCATAAAACGTTCAAATACACTTGCATGGGAATGAACACCATCAAGCACACGTACACACACATATGTAGATATGCATGTATATATGTATATATATATGTATATATCCATTAGTTCACTACGCTCTCGCATTAACTAAGAATTGTCCTCAAGTGTTTCAAAAATACATTCCCCGCCAACTTGACTGATAGCCTTGGGCCTCCTTGCTTCTAGAGCAAGGTGACGTTCTGTCTTTGAAATTATTTGTCTCACAGAGCACAACACTTGAACGTATCTTCCATCCACCGCTTGAACGACTCCTGTTACGCTTTATGACTCATCTGGAATAACCTACCGTCTGTTTAAAAGAATCCAATGTCCACACTAATCTTCAATAGAAATCTAAAGCAGGTAGTACAGTTATTCCCTTTTATTACTCTCGCATCTTCGTTTAGCCTTTGTGGTACAACTTATTTGTAAATCTTAATCTACGTTGCTATCTCCATGTAAAAGTGTCTTACAAGCACTTTGAGGGTGTTTGCATATTCATGTAAGACTCGTGGTAGGTTTCAACACTCTAACAAACTCACACATGGCACACGTTTCTTGATTTATTCGTTTTAACAGAACGATCATAAAACATTGAGAATGATTGATGGAAGACAAAAATTTGATACATTTATACTAAAGAAACATTAACGAAATCATTCAAAAATTTATGTGACATATACACAACACATATCAGATATCAAGAAAGATCCCCAAAAATAAACAAAAACAAGTAACTTTCCTCAGAAAGTTAAAATTTTGAAGAATTTACCCATTCGGCTTTCTATGATAAAATCTTAAACTGACCGGTAGTCTCTGAAAGCACTTTCAAATGGTAAGCTGTTAGTACAGTATGAAGTAAATTAACTACGCTTGAAAATATAAGTTCATTCCAACGGAAAATACTGAGGTGTGGAAACAAATTATACTTATTGCTAGTTAACTATTAAAGGTCTATAGACATGTAAATGTAAAACTTTCCCATTTGGTGTATAAAGCATTAAAAATGATAAAAATAGCCGCAATTCCCATTAAAATCCATCAAATATTGACCATTTTACAACCCAATTACTGTTTTTCACCTACATCATGAATAAACATGAGCTACTTATGCAAATTTGTGACGTACAGAGAGGGACCTGTCAACTGGGTGCAATGTTATCCTTTGTTAGTTTAGCCTTCATTCCAAGAACAGCTGTTATATTGGGGTGCCCCGAGGGGTTAATTTTGGAAGTACCAATTTAGTTCTTTAAAAATATCCACATTAAACACCGAACTAGAGACTTGCTATTAAGTAATTAACACATAAATTATAAAGGAATAACAAAAGAAATGCAGACAGTGTGCAACACTCCACATCATATTTTTGCATAGCTGATGAACAATTCCCACAAACCGTCAAACTTTGAAGTGAAATATTTTGAGAACGGTAAAAGATATTCAAATAATTCCAACGGATTTTTGATCAGGCGATCTTAATCTAGCTTTGTTGAGTAGAACAACTGAATTTATTACATGTCCACAGACTTTTAAATTTAAACTCTTTTGGCAAGAGTTAAGTTTTGCTGAATTAACAAATACTCAGATAAATATTGGAGAACAGAGATGAAGAACACACATATAGTCTTTGTTTACAATGTTAAATAGAGGTCAGTTCTTTGTACTGTGCACACTTTCTATTTCAGCTTGACCTTGAACTTACAATCAGCTAAGTCAGCTTAAAACAGAACGACAAGGGTTAACAAAAAAGGATCGCTTCCCACCAAGGAGTTGTTATTGTCCTGCTCTATCGTAGTATCCTTAAAACATCACACCTCAAACTGTTGGTTTGAGGCTTCATTTGCATTAAAAAATGTAATGCATATGCTAGCTTTATGTCCATCTGATTCTAGTTTTTGTTTAGTAGTTTTGATAGGCAATCGCATGAGTACTTACCTGTTCCAATGATAATATTAAACATGCATTCCCCAACGTTGTTACTTGCATCAATGTATTCGATGGTCACAACAGTTGTTCCAACTGAAAAGAAATCTCCTGATGCATGCGATCTTGAAAGAAATGTTGCAGTACCAGAAGCATCAAAGACTGTTTCGTCTTCGTATGTTATTGTAACTCCAGGCTGTCCAAGCTGGATTGTCATCGATACTTCCATTGGGCACCGAACAAGTGGTGGAGTTGTGTCGTCTAGTTAAACACATGAAAAATATGATAACGCGTTTCAATATCATTTAAAGCAGCTGTATTCTCGGTTTTTACAAGCCATAAATCACTTACTACCTAAGACCCACATATTTATATTCACTCTTCCATTTTAGATATCTCTGAGAAGTAACAGTTTATATTATTTCACTGTGAACTAAGGAAACGCTTAGATGTTGAATTTGGGCTGCACCGTTTACTTTTAGTGTAAATGAAACCGGCCACTTTGTAGTTCCTATCAAGACATTATTCACAATTCCTTTACTGCATCTCATATTTCACACTGCTATTAATTTTCATTTGACAAAGAAATACCTTAACTGATCAATCTTTTGCTCCCCTTGCCACAGCAAAATGTTAAATAATGTCTACCCTATTTACTACATGATTTAACTAAATTTTCAGTCTTTGACATGGATGTATAAATAAGGATGAATGTCAGTCAATATGAGAATCCCATGACTTGGAAATGAAACTAAGTTTCCCAGTAATGATGCTTTGTTAGGGAACGAGACTTATTGGGAGAAGGGGGCTTATATACATGAATTCGCAGGAAGGGGAGGGGTGTGAACTATTTTGGGATCAACTACCTTTCTTGGGACCGATCCCATTGATATAGTTGTACGATCCGTATTTCGTAGATAATTACAATTTTCAGGACGGTAGTAATCAGTGGCGTACCCAGGATTTTTTTCACAAGGGGGGCATGCAGTTTGTTATGTGATCGCCGGCCTGAGGGAGGGGTTCTAAAGGGATGGGGTCCCCTCCCTTTGAAAATTTCTGAAAAATTATGTGTCCTTACATGCAATCTGGTGCCACATATGCTACCTTTTGAAGTAAAATTTGTGTTACAAAATTTACTTATTTTTAGGAACTAAAAAAAATTGGCATCCGTGAGGGGGGAGCCATGGCTCAATCCCCCCCCCCACTGCGTACGCCATTGGTAGTAATAAGCATAGGCGTACGGGACTCTTCCAATTTGGGGGCAGAAAATTTTTTGTCCGAGCCTCAAAAAGTTTCACGAAATTCGTTGCAGACCAGGTGCATAAAATAGACCACTAAACCACTACATGCACATTTTTCGGGAATTCAGCAGAAAATGCGGGAACTCAACAGAAAGTTAGGGCAATCTTTTCTCTTTTACTTCATCTCTGCAGGAAATTCAATTTGAGTTAGATATCGAATGTTTTTCATGTCTAGTCTACTGTTACAAAGGCATGCTTAACTGGATTTGAGACCGACTTTTTGACGCTCAGAGACGCTTTTGATTTTCCCTGGTGGTGTCACACCTCCCCCTCACCAGCGTTCGAATTAGTAAAATATTTTGGTGTAGCAAAAAGTGCTACACAAAAATGATTCTGTATAGCACTTTTTGATTTTGGTGTAGCAATTTTGCCTTACAGTGAAATTCATTAGTTTTCAACTGTTACTGCACATTACGTCGATAACATACCGACTGTATAGCGTTCACATATAAAACACACGGAGGCCAGATTGGACATACAGATCATGTGTTTGCGAAAGCACTGCACGGAGCTCTTGAAGATCCCATTCTGGGTGATTGATATGGAAATACATATGGGATACGTAGCTTGTGATTTGGTTTCTTTTTTTT
>WURT03559369.1:0-16256 GCA_009936505.3 Holothuria glaberrima | reverse complement strand
TACCTAACCTTGTTTTGAAGGTTCAGCTTTACAGATTACAAATCTATGCTCATTTCCCTTACCATACCTTTTAGGATGTTTTCAAAGCATAAATGTTGCATATGTCGACAGTACGAACCACAGAGTTATTTTGGGTGAACTGAACAAGTCAGTGACAGACACATTGTCACATGACTTAAAAAGCCATGCATCAAATAAGGATACTGGAGTTAAGGCTGTGATAGTTCAAAACCTGAAACTGGTTTGGATGGCCACTAAAACCGGTTTTTAAATCAAACCCAGTATTTCAAAAAAGTACTTTGACCTTACAAATGTACCTGTATATGAGGTCTAGCCACGCTTAGGAATTTTTGGAAGTTTTATAAAAGTTACGATCGACAAATTTCCATATGTTTGTTTTGAAAGGGTAGCCGACTTAGTGGTCAAAAAAGTGTGAAATGCATGGCAAAATAAATTTTGAAACGGGAATCAAACCACAATCAGTATAGACCTGTTTTTTTTCTTTGCAACAACCGGTTTTTTGGTTGTGCAAAAATTTGAAACCCAAATCAAACTGAAACCGGTTTTCAAATCAAAACGGGTTTTGTGAACAGCCTTAACTGGAGTATACTACTTCAAACTGGGGTGGTTTTTTTTTTTTAAACTCTTAACAAGCATATGCCTTTACCATCTAATGACTCTCCTCTTCTCTGCCAGGCTTTTTGAAACCATCACATTTTACATTTTTAACCTCTTTTGCCTACTCACAAGAATGGGTATCACTAACTGAGTGTATTGAGGGCAATTAAGACACTTTTGCAGGAAACTAAATGTAAGAGGTAGGGCTACCAGAAGCCTTCATGAGCTCACTAAAACCTCCTAAATACCATAAATTGTACAACGGACTGAAAAACATATTCACACATAAGATGTCCTAAGGGTTTTCTTTACATGAAAGCATTTCTTATGCTTAGATGCAGAATTTCTTTTCCAAAAGTCAAATTAGTGTTTTCTTTAAAGGAATATTGCAAAGCTTTGGTGGTGCACTACTCACATTTACAAAGATTCATATTTACAGTGATGAAATTTGCATAATTAGGGACCATACATAAATGTGGTATGCATGTGGCAATTAACTCTTCTTACTTGAAGAAAATGGGTTCACGTGAATCCAATAGCAGTATGCCATTAATAGACCTACAGTATTGCTCAAATGGCTGACTCTGCAGCCCTGCTAGCACAATAATCCATTTCCGTAATCACACACTCCCTTCAAGCACACTATACATACAGTAGCCTAATCCAACTTCTGAATCAAACACACAGGTTCAGCAAACTTTCTACAAAAGCAGATTATTACAATTGAAACAATAATTTGTAATAACCATTCTAAGAAGGATGGTTACTTTAATCAATGTAAATCAGAGTTCAAAACACTTTTCATGTTTAGGTGCTATTTTGAAATAAACATCCCCCCACATCTCTTTGTGTGGGCTTCTTTAGAATTTCAGGTGCTGGTTTTCAAACAGTGATGGTTAGCTGTAAATGCATTACTGAATGCAAGACTTGTTTGTAGTTTAAGACAACCACTTGTCATCCCTAAGTTTATTTTTAGTGTTGGGGTATCAAAATTCTCAGTTGGTGGCTTCTCTTTGATTGACATCAAAGTTTGAAAATTCAAAAGATGCAGAGTAGCTCACATTTCACACAATGCTGAGAGAGTGCTTGGATTACACATTATAGCCTTGTATGCTCACCAGGACGTGGCTTTAGGCAATAAAAATAGGTTTGTGTCTGCACAAGGAGCTTTACACAGTTATAGGAGCTACAACTTGCCTAGTTGGGAGAATTGAATCTGTCTGGAATGATGAGAATTGCCCTTTGAGCAGTCTCATGGATGTACAAATCACACAGCCAAGTCAAAGATGGTGCTTACAAAATTGTCACTTTGGAAGCTCTGGTCAACATACTTGCCTGCATGGTCTATCTTTGTGATACCTAGTGTGAACTCACTGGCCTTTAGGCTTATTTACAATATTTACTATGTATACTATGTACAGTAAATTAAATATGATGTTTGCTTTGCAGGTTCATGTATATTTCTATCACACAGAACAACCTGGTAATAAGACATGAAGGCCTACACAAACTGGGAGCCATGTGCTTAGCTGCAGTACATGTGTTAACTATGAACAAGTTTGTAACATTATGTTAAGCTTATAGGGAGTTAACCATATTTAGGAGCTTACTTGGATTTAAGCAGGGACTAAGTCTATTCCGCTGTTGGCTATGTTATTTTGTGATGAAACATGTGACTTAATTATTTGTTGTGTTAGGCTGGGCACCTCATACCTCCTTCTCAATCAAATTCAACAGAAACAGAGGATACAAAATTTGCTTTTCCTAAAGACTGAAAAGCACCATATGTTTAACATAGTCCTCAACTTAGGTCTGTGCTTATTTATTCAAAATTATTGGAACAAGGGGTCTTTTATTTTTGCACTAGATTGTGAAAGTTGAATGTTGAGTGAGGGAGAAAAGTTTTGACTAACTTCAATCCCATGCCATGCAATCACTTGTAATCAAAGGCTAAATACTGCAGTCAATTCTGGTTTCGAAAATGGTTCAGTGTAGTATTACAGTAATTTAAGTGAAACTTAGGAAAGTGAATTTTTTTTTTTTTTTTTGGTGCTATTGACTATTTCAAGCTTTAAAGAACCCGAGATATATCAGGGGTCCTGTAGGGATTTATACAGATGATTTTGTAACACTACAGTATAAACAGATGTGTACTTACATATTCATGCATCATTTCTATTAAGTCAATCTAATTTTCATATTCAGCATCATCCACATTAAATCAATCTAACTTACATATAAAGCAGCATCCATATTTATTTTACCATTTTACATCATCAATACTTGCATCAATATAATTTAAATATTCAGCATCATCCATCTTCTCTACCTTGATATAATTTACATATTTTATTATCTATACTTACATCAATATAATTTGCATTTATGTAATCCCCTCCATCTTCATCCTTCAAAATTACTCTGCTATGATCAACTGTAAATGAATATGAAAAATGTTTTATGAAACAAGGAAAATTCTTCAGAAAAGCTACATTTTGGACTGTTTTTTCTTTTTGCAGCTCCGTATGGGCAACATGAATGAAATGCCACTGTAACTACCTGCAAGACTTTCACAGATACAAGACATATGACAGCACAATAAACAGTTATTGTGCTGTCTTTTCTGAATACCCAATGCTATACACATGTTCCCAAACATGCCTGTGATTATGCTGTCCTGTTCCATTCCAAAATAAATATTCCATAATTTGGATATTGCCTTTTTCACACAATGTTACAAATTTCCATATTTTTTTATATAAACTCCACATTCAGATACTACAATGGTACATAATTGGTTAAAAAACGTGGGCAAATAAACTGTAGCATTCTCAGTTTCCCTGTAACAGGAAATAGACATATTTCAAAAGAATCAACAGACTTATTTCAAAAGAAAAATAATAAAAAATCATAGAATTGTAGATATCCATTTTGAAATTAAAACCTGTTCACAGACATTCCTGGTTTCCATGCATTAAAGCATGACACAAACCTATGTAACTGTTTAGCATAATCTAGACCTATATAATTGCAGGTTTGACTCAAATAGACACACATTCTTCTGTTTTCGCTTTCATGTCACAAGTTTTGTGGAAGAATTGTTTAATAACAGTGGTTTTGTTTGCAACACTTTGCACTAAAAAAGTGTCATGTGGCCACAGTAAAGTGCAGCAGCTTGTGTCTATGTGTCAATGTCCTGGGGAAAAATATCTTCACATAAAATGCAAGTGGTTACCTGTAGCAGACTGATGCTTGATATAGATTTCAAACAATGTCACTGGATTTTTTGTGGAGGAATTATAATTCAGTAGTAAAGCAATAATTTTTCTAACCAAGTACTACTGTAAGATTTGAACAGGGCCAGATTTATCTTTGTGGGAACCCTGGGCACAAACCAATGTGGGGCCCCCTTGGACTATTCTTCTCCACAAGACTGCAGTGGTGCAAGTCACAAAAGGGATTTAGTCTGGAATACTCTACCCAAAAAATACAATAATGTAATTTTGTGGGAACCCTGGGCTAGTGCCCAGCTGGCCCATGCTTAAATCCGGCCCTGGATTTGAAACAGCTCAGCATCTTCAATCTAATCTTAAGCCCATACTATTTAACTTATGTCAGCTCAATAACTAGGTTGCATTTCATCTTCTTTCCTGAAATCCTATCGACTAGTCTAAAAGAATATACTTGTAAAAATTTTTAACACTTCCTTCCCTGTTGACACAAAATGAATTGTTCTTCAAAGGTTATTTTGGAAGTAAAGTACCAGAAAAATGGACATTTGAAACTGTGGCAGATATTTCCTGGTAAATTTAGTGTGTCAGAGCCATTATTTTATAAGTGACTAAGTTGGGCTATCATAAAAGGGTAGAGGTTGTGGGAAAAATGCATGTAGCTTGTCAGAAAAAAAAAAAATTGAAAATATATCCTCTTACATCAAAATGGGGGTAATGCATGCAAGTCAACAAGTAGCCTAACCAGAGGTGTATATCTGTGTGTGCTTGTTGGACGGGAAGATAACAAAGCAGAAATACTTTATTACGGCAACTTCTTTCTGCCATGCTTTCAAAGTTTGGAGTCTTACTAACAACGGAAATCCCAATTACGCCTTCTTATTGCAGGAATCCAAACTACTGAAAAGGGAGTGCAGAGTGGGACTATTAATCATAAAAACATTTAAATAAGAGAATCCTTCACATTAGCTAGCTTCTGACAAAGACTACAATCAAACTGACACCTCATTTATTACTGAAATTTCAATCATGCTTCCATGTAGTAGTATTTCAAAATACTCGAGCTGAGAATGAATGAAATACTGCTCTGAAACATCTGAAACTGTGCAAGAATGAAACAGCATTACTTTGATTATGTTAAATTATTCACAACTGTAAAATTAACTTTTTAATTTTCATCTAAGCCCTGGTTTCTGCTCTCATCAGACTTTGCAAAGTTTTAAGATGACTGTATAGTTCCTTGACTTGCAAGAATATTCAACTTTGATTTAAAGAGCTGGTGAATAACCTCAGGCCTGCAATCATAATTAGGGAGCTTGCAGGGGTACCAGGGCAAAAAAAAAATAGCAATGTGGGAAGCTCCTTCCAGAGAAAGTTTGGTATTTGGAGGAAAATATGAAACAGTTGGAGGGAACTATGTCTGGGTTTGTACATGAAAACATGTGCAAATTGTGATACATTTGACTAGCTTGCCATGAAATTAACATTTTTCCAGCCCTGCTGGGGCAACTCCCATGAGTTGGGAAATGTCCTTTCCCCCAATTTTTTCCCAGATTTTATATTGTACTCTTTATTCATACAAATACTTCCACCCTGTGCTCCCAAAACCTTTGCTCCCACAAAGATTAAATTTCTCAAAATCTGACAGGCTGATTACCTCAGACCCTCTCCCCATCAACCTTCTGCACCTCTCCCAACACCCATTGACATGTGTAGCTCTACTTTCCCCCTTTTAAGGGGCTTATTGAGTTGGTTCACAAAATTCACTATTTTTGTCACCCCTCTTTAGTTTTTCTCACATCTTGATGGTAAATGGTCAAACTAAGAGATTTCTGCACATGTGACATACAACTGAAATGGCAATTATAAGGTAATTAGTGATTAAAATCATTTATTGCAAATCTGTGACCAGACACTCTTTCACCATCAGGTATTAATCACAAGCAACCCCTGTCAACAAAAACTACAACTTCACACATTTTGCTAACTATAGAAAATCATACATGAGTGATGAGAATAATTAGAAGCTTTGCCAAGCAATGGTTTCCTTAGATTAAACTTGTCACACAATAATCGATGTCAACTCAATGAGCCCTTTTTAAAAACTAACTTTCCCTTCTAATTTTCAGATGCTTTGAGCCATCATCTTTGTGACAATTCTGAGATTATGCTTACATGGCAAGATATTCTTGTATCGGTTTTTGCTTTTATTCTCTGGTTTGTTCCCAACGTCTCTGCTATGGAGGTGTTTAGTATCCTGCTGTTGCAACACCTGGACAAACACAAGAGAAATCTCAGCTTTATTCAATGGAATTTTAATATAAATTGTTCATCAAATGAAAAGGCTGAGCACACCTTTCATTTCACTTTGAAACTTTGAGTGCTTGTCCTTGGCGGTACCAGAGAAGGAATATTGAGCCTAATGGATGGGTAACAAATACAAACTACAGTACAACCAAGACAATGTCTCCTAATCCTTGCATCTGAATGAAGTTACAGTAGTGGGATAGCAATGACAGATACTGGTAAGAGGTGTGCAACCAGATATAAGGTGTTAGAGGGGAAGGGGAGGGATAGCTTTAGGCAGGGTGATATTTTTCAGGGGTGAGATATCCAAAGACAGACAGCCCATGGAAATTGAAAGTTTTCTCAACAACAATTTCCTAATGGGCAGAGGGCATATCCCTGGCCATTCTCTTGACTAGGAGCTTAACTGGTACCTCATTTCAGTTACTGTGAAGAATTTACTAGGCATCATTATCATAGTGCACAGTACACAGTAAATAGTTCCCCCTTCTTAACTTGTAGCCTATTTTTCTTGGATACAGTGAGCAATATCCTGTACTGCTATGTATTCTCACATATTTTTTATCTGTTTAAAAACAATTCAAATAAAATCCACATAAAGAATGGCAAAAAACTCTTGATTATCAATCTTCATCAAAAAAGCCCTTCCATGAAATTTAAACATTTCTCATCCTTTTTAAGCAATAAATGTGGTAAAATATTTTAGAACATGTATCTTTCATTTAATGGGGGACCCATAAACCCCTCTCAGTAAAATCACAAGACCCCATTAACCTACCCGGTCAGAGCCCCCCCCCCCCCAAAAAAAGAAAAAAAATTGCTTAGCTAACAGGCTACAGTATTTGCTCACTAACATTCCTCCTGCCTCCCCCCTACCCTATTCCATTAAACTTTAACAACTCAACCTTTCCCTTGGAAATACAAAGCTTTCGTTCTTCTAGCAGCCATCTCCTCACCCCTTTCCAAAATAGGTGCTGACACTAGCCCTTGTATCACACAGCAGCTATTTACAACATTCAACATATTTACGAAAAAATCATCCTCTTTGAAACTACTGTAGAGTAACAATGTGTTTCCTCACCAGTAAAAGTCATAAATTTTTTATCTATCACAGGTCATATTCCAAAGGTTTTAGTCACAAAAATCACTTTGATATTTTAATTTCTGAACTTCACTACTCCCACCTAACTTTCCACATCTTCAGATACATCCATTTTTCAAAGCTTGTCTTATCTTCGTCTCCCATTTCTCTTCCGATCTTACGATCCATCTTCACTTCACTGATAATTAAGTTCCTCTAGCTAAATTTACATCTGAAAATTTCCTCAACCTCAACTCTCATCTATAATCCAATCTTTCCACCCACACACCTGTAAGTACAATGTAGCTGCTACGGTTTCCAATCACATACTGTAACTTTTCCTCAAAACCTACAATATCTTAATCCCTTTACAATCTCTCACCCACCTCAAATTCCTCCTCAAATCCATCTTTTTTAGATTCCTTTTTGTTGGAGTCATCATTCAACGCCTTCACTCTGCTATCGATGGCTGATGCTGCTATCCTGGTAGCATTGTATGCCTGCAAAAATACAACAACACTAATTATGTGTCACATTACAGTACTTCAGTTTTTTCAAGCTCGAAAGTAAAATTACTGTACTGTCGTTCATTTACACTTGGCAAACAGCTTTCTGTCATAAATTTTATACCTGAAAGAATACCATGCACGAATTGTACACACAGAATATGAAAGCCCAAACTGTTTTGGCAGGAAATTGCTGTCAGTAATACTGTATATATGTTACTTTTAAAAATTCTGTGCTTCATGCATCTCTAAATCTGTTACAGTATTATGTCATAAAGCTACATAAAGCTACAAATTTTGGCAGTTTTCTATGAAATTCTTGATTAATACCTCAATTATTTCCTTTGACACAACAAACATGCTACATAAAGTTTCTCAATTATTTTTCTTTACAGCTGAAGTCAATTTTAAAATACAATGAGGCAATTTTTTTGTGTAAAAGTTGTTTTAACCAATTAGAGAAAGGGAGAGAAGGAAAAAAGCTAAAAACCAACACGCTTTAGTGATTTCTTGCCTTTCAAATACAGAATAAAACAGTACAGTGATTCATATTGACAGTTTTATCATTGAGTTATAAAGTTACTTTGTTGACATTTACGAGCAGAAGGAAAGATCCATGACAGAGATCAAACTTATTAATATCATGATAGCATGTCACGGATTCACATGGTTGCTAACTTTTCAAGTTAGATATTTTTACAGCTTTTTGACCTCTGATGACTCAAATGACTGTTGACCTCCAATATAAACACTGGGGATCATCTATGCAACATGCTTCATTCACATGCTAAGTATGACATGCTTCAATGTTTAGCCTTCTTGAGATATTGTGTTTAGTCGTTTTCAAGCTTTTTTTCATTTTGACTTAACTTGACCACAAATGACCTTTGACCACCACAAAAACAAAGCAAAACATTAATTCAAAATGGGTATCAAATCCACATCCTGATCCATCAAGGAGACCCTTCTTGACATACAGTGTTTTCAATGTTTTGACGTCTTAACCACTGAGTTCTTAAGATATCTCATCAAAGAGGTTTTAAGTGTTTGACTTCTTATGACCTCACATGACTTTGACCTCTACCAGGTTTGACCTGAGACCTCTTTGACTTAGACTAAATACTGAGATTTTGTAATTATACAGTTTTCAGTATTTGACCTCTGGTGACCTCACATGACTTTTGACCTCTGCCAGAAACAAAACTGTTCTTATTCTCAATATGGTGCACCCATTGAAGTACTGCAGTAATCTGAGTTTCTATTCTTGAGATACTGTGTTAATGAGCTCAGTGTCATAAGCAAACACACACGCACACACACAAACACGAACATGCCTGCACGAATGCATAGATTCCTTGATCTCACAGCAAGGAATCAAACACAATGCAAATTTACCATACTGTACTGTAGCTCTGTCACGACATCAGAGATGAGACACACTTGGAGGGCATGCTGTTCGAAGGTACAGAAATCTACATCATGATGGTAAATTCAAATGCTAAAGAACAATAGGTTCTGTTTGTGAGCCCCTCAGTCTGTATCTTTTAGATCTTTTCCATCCTTCAAAACTCTTATCCCATTTTTACTTACTTAACCAGTTAATATACTCTATAAAGTATATATACCTTGAGGTTACATATAAAGGGCAAGTATGATCACCCCAATTAATCTTTCCTTACTCTTCATTTCCAGAAATATTTAAGAGTTAGTTCAAAGACTTACTCTACATTTTAAGAACTTTGATGTACCTTTATACACTTTTGCCATAAAATGAAAAAAAAAAGCCTATTTCTTACACTTTTAAGATGAACAACATATCCCGAGCTCTCTACCATCGGGTTCTTCTTGTAATGTTCCACCAAATCTGTTAAAGCATCAAACTGTTCTCCTCCTCCGATGCTGTACTTATTTTCCTGGAAGATATAAAGATGGCACTTGTAACTGTATGACACAGAATATTTTAATGATGGCAAAACTCTGCTAAGGGGGAGGGGGAAAAGGGGGGAAAGGGGGGATAGGAGAGGTATTTATGGACCCATGTAGACTGGTTGAAATGATACTGTAGCCTATAAGATAATAACATTTTTTGCTGAAAATAGCAAGCATTTTGATTTACTGAAGCTTGGGTTACTGTCTAGATCTCCCCATGGTAACAATTCAAAACTCGAGCTTCTCAGACCTGCAGATACAAATAATGAATGTTTATGAGTGTGATAGAATGAATAATTTAATAGGTTGAAAGACTGCACACTCTACTCAACGAGATGAAGCCAAGTTGAATAAAGTTCATTTTTCGAAGAAATTATTCATACTACTGTATCACACAATTGGAAAACATTAACTATTTGTTTTATAAAACACCTAACTTCCAAGATAGTAAATAGGCCAGATTTTGGTCAAAATTTGATTCAAGAAACAGATAGGGCCTAAAACCATGTGTTATGCTAGACTAACCAATGATGGATACTGTAGTGCCAAATAACCCATGGCATGGGACCACCAATCCTCCAATCATATGTGGAGGAATTAATAAGGTGTTCAAAGGATTAGTAAACACAAGGGTACCAGGAATAGTCAACACAGGGATAGTCAAGTCCTGTGAAATACAGTAACATAGACTTAAAAATTGTGATGTTGTGTGGTACTGTACATGCATAGAAACTCTTACTGTAGCCCCTTACTGTTCTTGTCTAGATGCTCCTCCCTCCCCTGTATCCACGTCAAAATTGCACAACACTTCTGCATGACATCCATTAATTTACAAATTGTAGTTCTTAAATTTTACAATATGCTTGCCTGTTCTCTCCCGCCCCCCCCCCCAATCCCATGCACTGACTTGGTGACTTGGCCTTGTTTCCTCAGTGGAAGTGATCCTTGCTGTGCATTACTGTACTGTTACCCTTTCAGTCCCTGCTCCTTTTTTGAGCCTTGCAAGTTCCCCCAGTGAGTGTGCACTGTGCAGGTCTATTAATACTTTTATCAGGCATACAAGTCATACTTTAGTTCTCCATTCAGACAACAAACAAAATACTGTTACCATCACAGGAAGAACGAAGCATTTTATTAAAGCCCAAGGAGTCTGGTGCAGTAGTGATATTAATGCATTTATCTGTCACATTAACTGACAGACACCAAATTAATGTTAACTATCTGTGCAGTATCATGGATGAAGTGCCATGGGGCTCGCATGGAGACAGCCCACATACAGTTACTACAGGATACGACTTCATTAGGCATACCTGTATGACTGTACTTCAAAGGTATGGGGTGACTTTATAATGCGGGACTCCGTGTACAATGTAGTGTAGTACTGTGCTTAACTTGTACAGTAGCTAGACAAGGAACAATACTGAAGGGGGTGAGACATAGCCTCTACGTATGGGGGAGGGGGAGGCTTACAATATATTTTGAAGGGAAGATATATACTAAAATGCATTTTGCTAATGTTTATTCTACTGGGAGGGGGACACCCCCACCTTGACTACAGCTTGAAACTCTACAATATTGAAGAACAGATGGTGAATACTGTATCAAGCATATAAATTCCCATTTATGTACAGTAGCTTGAAGGAGACAAAAGTTGCAGGCAGGCTTGAGATGAAGGGGCTATAGTCTGGCTCTATGGTGCTAATAGTCTGCTAAATGTATCTTGAATATGCCAAAAGTATTACCTATTGTAATATATAGAGTGGGGGACAGGTAAGACAGGATGTGAATTCTTATTTGAAATGGGGGTTCAAGCAATTGTTCCTGGTTTTGCTAACCACTAATACAAGTGCTCACATCAGGAAAAGAAATCAAAGCCTACTCTCCCATTCGGGGATTATTTTTGTATGAAATTTCCCCAGAGGGAGAAGTCCCCGAAGCACAAAACTGTCAAAACTTTTAGTCTCTCTTGACTTAGCTCACAAGTATCTTTTATTATGTTTCTGAATACAAACATTAAAATATTGAAAGTAAAACAAGGAGTTGTTCTGCATGAAGTTAACAAGTAAGTAACAACAATAGTCACATGATTGATAGGAGCCATTCCTGAATTGAGAATTGTGTTGATGGGGTACACTACAGTAACTCAATTTAGGGGACTGCAGTTTCCCTTTAAAGTACTGCAGGAAATGGTTAAGGCAGCTATAATGTAAAATTGTGCAGGACTTTCAGGCACAAAATTGATTTTCTTTAAAAAAAAAAAAAAAATTGATTTGCTTTATGACTCAGGTACAGGAATGCAGTACCTTAGACAAGAACAGCAACTGATAGGATACTGCACTGAAGTGCTTTTAGCCCCATGACACAGTTGCCCAGCTGAACCTAGCTATTAGGAAATGCACTGTACATAGCTGTACTTCACCTGCGAATCTACAATAAGCAAGTTCTACTGTAAGCTGCTATGAGAAAGTAGGTCAAGGTTCAGCCATCTGCAGATTACTAAAACAAAATTGTGCAGTATTTTTTCTTGTTGATTAACAACTTCAGTAAAGCCAGACTGTGGGCACCATGCACTATGTACTACACAGTGTACAAATGGGCAAGGGTAGAACAGTCCTGGAAGAGGATTATATCACCCTCAGTAACTGATGTACTATAGGCTACTGTATGTGGTAGAGGCAGAGGGCAAACTGCTGTGTACAATGTCATTACTATCTTAGATTGTAGATTGTTGAATCTATTGTGTACATAATTATTATGCAGTACTCACAATCTTACTGTATCTGTTAAATCTCCAGCTACTGTACACACAAAGGACACACCAATTAAAGGACAAAGGTATATCATCTTTATTGTCTGTAAAATTTTATCATAATGGAGACAAATAGCATGGCTGCAACAAAGAATAGTAAAAACACAAACACAAACACAATTTCTACTGCTCTATTTTCCAAATCTTTTAAATGGAGGATGTCATGATAAGTTAATATATAGTTTACAGTATAACACCTTATTAATTCCTCTACAGTACATCTGATTGGAGGATTGGTGGTCACATATGCCATGGGTTATTTGGTATTATATAACACCTTATTAATTTCTCTACATCTGGTTGGAGCATTGGTTGTAACATGCCATGGGTTAATCGGTACTAACCCACGGTCGTGGGTTAGTACTGTATGTACTAACCCTCGCGGTGACGCACCATCTAAATTTTGACCAAAATCTAGATTTAGGAAGTTACCTGTAGGTGTTATGTAAAACAAATAATGTTTTCCATTCATGCAAGAATAGTATGAATAATTTCATTGTTAGAAGATTGAACGTTCTATTCAACTCGGCTTCGCCTCGTTGAATAGAACGTACAATCTTTCAACTCATGAAATTAATCATACTATCGCACTGATAAACATTCAATATTTGTATACTATTGCACGTCATGTGTAATCCATCATGGGTTACAGTAGTTTAGAGTATTATGCGCTGTGCTTGCCCCTATTTGCTCTTTGAATCAAATTTTGACCAAAATCTGGCCTACTTAGGAAGTAAGGTGTTACTGTATATAAACAAATAATGAATGTTTTCCATTCATGAGATGGTACGAATAATTTCATTCCTTGAAAAAGGAACGTTCTATTCAACTCTTGAATAGAATGTTCAATCTTTTAACTCAGAAATTATGCATACAATCACACTCTTAAACATTCACTATATGTATAATATTGTGCAAAATACAAAAATATCATTTCCTGTATGAAGTGTAAATTTTTCATGAAAACGGTCTAGATCATGCAACAGAAAAAATGACCCATGACTTCTCAAGTCACACTGTTTTGTGTAGCACTGTATTAAGAATGAACTTGCCCAACTTTTTCCACAGGAAGTTGTAACTTGTGGACAAATGATACATGATTTACAACTGTGATTTTGAAGAGCAAAATCCCCAAAACCTACCTGTTTTGCAAATTTATGAGCAGGGCCCTACTTACCTCACCTATTACTACTATTGGACAGTCCATAAACCGTGGAATGATCACTGACAATGAAAATCCTACTCACCCTAGGTGGCGCCCTACGCATATCCTCCTTACTTCCATGTAACTCGCCCTTGTTTCATTGGTCCCACTACAATGTTAACCATTTCCCTGACCATGAAACAAGGGCGAGTTTAATGGGAATAGAAAGGATATGCCTAGGGCACCACCTTATACAGGTAGGATTTTCATTGTAATAGGTGAGGTAAGCAGGAGCGAAATAAATCTACAATTTTTTGCTTACAGTCAACCTAGCATTCCATACTATATTGATATGTTGTATATACATGTAAACAGGGAATACAGATTTCAAGTCAATATGAAATATTTTTATACCTTCAAGTAATTTAGGTTTTTGTAAAAACCCCCACGAGAAAAAATTAATTTATGTCAAACTCCTGCAGGTTGCACTACCGGGAGCTTCGTCAGTGTTCAAAACCAAACCATCTACCGCAAAGCCAGACATATGGCTACCTTGCAGCAGTCTGAGGTGTGCACATAACTTACCATTTTAAAGGGACTGTTGCACCACCTAAACAATTAGGAATATTCCTACAGTATATCTCTATTTACAATTGGTAACTGTACTTTTGAACCATGAATTTTAAAACAATAGCATGTCATTCCACTTCCATTTCTAACACTTTTGAAGACACACTAAGAAGCCTTTCCTCGACTCTGCACTACTGTTTATTTCTTTACTTGTTCCTTTGAATGAAATTACTAAGCTGTCTGCATTTTTGTTCAGCACTTAGAGTAGCTACACTTTTGTTCCTCATTTGGGGCTATATATGTCCGATGAGTTGATGTTGTTTTTATTATAAAAGGCTCTTTCAATATCTCCATGTCACAAAAAGTGAACTGTACAGTACTTGTAGGTTCTATAGTTTACTTCCAAAATATCACTACTGGAAAATGTATTGTAGTGTAAAATTTACTGTAAATCACTACCAGCTAAAATTAGAGTACCCAAGTTTTCATAATTAATGCAGGTATACATTATATCCTGAGACTGAGCTCAACTAGAAAAGCATTTGAATACTACTACCAGCATTATTCAATAATGTAGACAAATTACTGTACGTATGACAAAAATAGAAAAAGGAAATGGAATAGTTACTATTTCATCTGAATCTATACACTAAAAAAATATTTGCAACATTTAAACTCATCTAGAGTGAATAGTCTACACATAATGCACTCTTAAATCATAACCAGTGATGCACTGTCATGAGTATCAATACAATTACAGTAGAGTGCAGTGTCTCTGGTAGTGAGTATACAGATAAATTAGAACAAATACACATACAGTATTTCAAATGAAAGAAGATGAGATTCACAACAGTGAACCGTCCACAGCACACTTCACCCATACAGCAGTGTAATGCACATTCTCATGAGTATCAGTGCAACTGAAGTGTCTCTGAATGTGTAGGTGTTCATAATATAACAGTGAGTCTAATGCAAAAATTTTACCTGAACACTACTGCTCAACTTACAATTTGCAGTACAGTAGTACAGAAGTACAGTAGGCCTATTGTACGAGTCCAACTCTAGATGTATAAGTTTGTATTTGAACACAAAAATATGCCTCAAAGGCATACTGTACTGTAAGTACTGTACACATTAATTTAAGTATTCAATACTCAGCAACAGTATTGTACAATACCAGTGTACAGCCTTCAGTGCTTTACATGTCTTATATGCCGTATGCTGTACCATGCAACTGTATAGTACAGAACAGTACATCTAGGTCAGACCAAGCATCTGCTGGGATGCCCCTCATTTGTGCCCATGGAGAGGAAGCTACCACTCATCCTACTTCCTCTGTGATACTGTAACTCGTACTTTACGTTTCTCTCTTATTGTGTGATACGTAACATCTAGAAGCCTAATCTCACAGTGTAACCATCACCTACAGTACAGTATTTAACAGCACCAAATACCTATTGTAGCAGGGAACAGGCTGTATGGGAACCATATAATATGAGAATATATATATTATGTACAGTACATATAGCATAGATGCAGACCTGTATAAAACAGAAATTTGAATTATTGTATAACTGTACTATATTCACCACCTTTCCCTAACCAAATGGACTGTACAGTAAGGCTAAGAGGGAGGGGGTATGAAAGGGGAAGGGGCGAAAAAAGGATCCCATGGAATAAGTTATGTACAGTACAGCTGGCCTTGTTTACATCAATACATACCCTTAAATAAGAACATGGTGTTAATTCAGATACCAGGGTATACCAATTCAAATAGGTGTGACTGTATTTTCTCTTAAAAACTTCACTATGAAATCTACAGTATGACTCATGATTGATAGCATTCACTAAATCAATGTAATATTCCAGCTCTTTGAGTAGCATACTGTCTACAGTATGCACATTTCAATATGTACTATGGAAAGGCATCCATTCAGATGACGATCCTAGAATTACATATTGTCCATTAAATCATGTGATACACACTTGGAAGTGTTTACTAGGGAAAATATTAACACAAGGAAGTCCTACAGTGCTTGCCAAAATTACCCTGGCTGGTGCT
>WURT03559259.1:0-20988 GCA_009936505.3 Holothuria glaberrima | reverse complement strand
CCCCAGATGACCTTTGACCTCCACCAAAAACGATAGGGTTCTTCTTCTCACCATAATGCATCCACATACCAAGTATGGAATTTATCCAAGCTTCCTACCTTGAGATACTGTGTAAACAAGATTTTTTGGGTTTGACCCCTGGTGACCCCAGATGACCTTTGACCTCCACCAAAAACAATACAGTTCTTCATCTCAATATGGGGCATCTACCTACCAAGTTTGAGAATGTTCAGTTTCCCTTCTTGAGATATCGTGTAGACAAGAAGTGTCACAAACACACACATACGCGTAAGAACTGCGAAATGAAACCTGTGAATTTTCACTGAAAAGTGAGACCACCACTTTCTGTCAGTGATATATGGGGGACTCTTGAGTTAATAGATGCATGGTCTTGACTCACCCTAACAGTGTATTAGAAATATTTATTACCCTTCCCAATTCATGTCAAAAACGTAAAAACAAAGTGAGACCAATTTCAGGTTATTAATGCACTGTGAAGCCACCATATAGCTACCATGCACAGTGAAACCATCCCAGACGCCATGTACTATGGAGCCATCTCAGATACCACCAGATACAATTTAAAGGCACTAAAGGCCTCCCACACATGAGGTTATTAGAATTCACAACTGGTCACTTTACTTGTTTTTATTGAGCAAATCCAAACTTACAGTACATGAATTTGTAAGTGAGCAAAATGTACTTAGCCAATGAGCAGAAATCAATCAATGATATCAGAAGACCTTTAAGTCTTCTTCTCAAGGTTCTCAACTTAAAAGGATGCATGTTGCACAGCTAGTACACACTGCTTTGCCTTAAATAGCTGGGCCAGCCAGTGCAAATAATTTTCCATATTCATGCAAGTTTCCCAGGGCATTTTTTAATTGGGGTAGTGGCTAGAAGCAAACTAAGCCTGGAGAATTTTAACTAGTACAGTCTGTGAGTGAGGTCATGCCTTTCATTAAAACTTACTAGGGTATTAAGCTGGGCATTACTTGTATTAGGGCCGAGTTAAAAAGTTTATCTTTATGTATTAACATCATCTTTGAGAGACAAAACATGACACTGACAAACAACCATACCGAACTTCAAAATCGGACCACACATAAGCTGCCTTTCAACAGTTGGAGATGGGCAACTCTTCAAGGTGAGCAGGGTCCTTCATCACACAGATAACAAATAACTATCTCTTGCTATGTAGATAAACACAGTGAGAATCATTTTGAGATATTTAAGCAAGTACACTCTGAGTTTGATGAAGAAAATTCAAGTTTTATACTATCTCCTCAGTTTGTCTCTAAATGTTTTCTATTTGGGGAAACAAGAAGTACTAATTGGGGTGTTGAGTACCAGCCATCGAAGAGAAGACTCATTATTTTTGAGGTAAAAATATTCTTAGGTTCTGATTGTTTCCTGCAAATAAGTATCTTTAAGTTTCGAAACATCCAGTATTTTGGTATCAGTCGATCCTGCCTTTCTTTGTGTATAGTTTTTTTACACTCTATGTGTGATTTGCAGTGGGTGTGTTATTGTGGTAGAATAATTTGTATAAACCCAGATTATCACATGAAGCACCCCACCTTGATTATCATGTACAATGAAGCTATACATACTTGATATATCATGTACAATGGAGCCATCTTTATACATCACATACAGTGAGTCATCCCTAATATATCATGTAAAATGAAGCAGTACCTGATATATCATGTACAATGAAGCCATCCCAACACATACTTGCCAACTCTAGCAATTTGGGCAGTACAGACTATGACGATTTTTAGAGATCTGAAGTGACTATACCCAAGTTTTACTAAAATCTATACAGACTTTTGCCAAATCTGACTTAAGTGTTATTTAAAGCATCATTTTTGTTACCATTTGCTGTTCTAGCTTGTATGTTGATATGAGTTTTACACTTAAATAGCTCCAAAACAATGATTCATACGAAAGACAATTCATCGTTGAACACAGAATTGAGTGAAGGTGCAATTACAATGTACAATGCATGTGCATGAACAGTCGGTGTCTTAGAGAGCCTGTATGCAGAGGGTGCCAGTCGACCCTAGCTCTAAGAATACTACATTAGCATTGCACACTTGTGGTACAACCATAGTCTAATGATAGTCTATGCTACGTACCTGCATATGTACGTACCATGAACGCAAGTAGGCTACACATGTACATGCATCTATCCATACACATCATCACAAAAGGAAGACGTTTTTAATTGAATACAAAATAATGTATGTTCATACATTCAAATACCCTCCAAAGTATGCACCAAATCACTCCATTTAAAACTGAAAAACAAAAAGGTTTCACATTCCTCTCTCACAACCTCTTCACCCCCAATTCTCACTGGGGTTTGGTCGCTTCACTCCCTCGCACAGTCTTACTCTTTTGCAATTTCAAATGTTTGCAAGTATGCTGATATACAGTATCATGTACAATGGAGACCATCCCTCGGGTGCAATGAATCCAATGCTTGATAAATCATGCACAGTGAACCCATCCCTGATAAATCATGCACAGTGAAGCCATTCCCGATACATCATGTACAGTGAAGCCATCCCTGATACATCATGTACAGTGAGGCCATCCCTGATACATCATGTACAGTGAAGCCATCCCTGATACATCATGTACAGTGAGGCCATCCCTGATATATCATGTACAGTGAAGCCATCCCTGATATATCATGCATCATGTACAGTAAGGCCATCCCTGATATATCATGTACAGAGAAGCCATCCTTGATAAATCTTTAAGGGAAGAGAATGGGTGAAACGGGAGTTCCCTACTAATTAACACTTAAAAGAATCCCTGTACAACACTGTGTCAAAATGTAATGGATTGGTATGGAGGAAACAAGCTTTTCTTGGTGATATAGTTTGACACTGAGGTCCCCAGGGATTATGGCACTCTTCTGATTGGATGACAGGAAAACAAGCGTAACTATTTAACCCAATGGACTATAACCTTGATATTGACACCACATATCCAGGTTGTAAATATGCATTAAGCTTTTGAGCCAGATTTTCAAATTTTTAAATTTCTAATTTTAACTAGGACACTCAGTAATTTTTTAATTAATTAGCTTTTTAACTGCTAATAAACCCCTAATGATAGAAAGGATTAAAATTCTGAGTCAATAGTTAAATGCCAAAATTAGTAAGGAAGAACACCTGCAAATTTCAGAACAATAGCATTTAAAGTTATTGAGTTAGAGAGGTTTTCCTGATTATTATACCATTAACAAAAACAAAGAAAACTAAAGAAATAGTTAGCACACTTAGTTCTACTAGCCAGTGATCACAAATACGCGTAACAGATCACAAACAGGTTGAAGTTTTTTTTTAAAATTTATTTACACATTCATACTCTGCTATGCTACAATTCTTTATTGCTTCTTGATTGCACATATTAACCTGAGAAGCTTAATTGCACTTTGAATGAAAAAGCTAAACAAATATATGTATTTTTATATACAATACACATCCTTCCATAGAGGTAGGTGTAGGTTAAGCTGCTTCACCCCCTCCCCTTCCTTCCCTCCACTTTTCCCATCCCTCTACCCACAATCCTTGGTAATAATCACCATCACCCATTTGCTCTTTAATTATCCTATTAATTAAACCCACTAATTGCACATTAATGAGAAAACATGAGAAAATACAAATACCTAAATACAACTAACAAGCATTTTGACAGGTGTGATCTCCATGGCATAAGACACACTAAATATATACATGCCATGTTCTAGGCAGTTTTAATGTACAAAGCTGGCAGAAAACTAAAAGATAACAGTGAACTAAAAAAGTAGAGAAAAAAAGGCAACTATAAAATACTTCAAAGGTCGACCAACCTCCATGGGAAAGGTGGATTTAATTTTCACCCATGTTACTTTTACTGTAATGCATGGCAGACAGGGGAGATAAAAGCAAACAAATTGCAGGCCCAATTACATACACCCACCAACCTACCCAAGTGGAGGAAACTTACCAACCCCCAACCCTCCCTCCCAATCCCCCAACCCCCAAAAATAAAAAGACAAAGACAACATAGAAGCAAACACAGACAAGGACAGACATAAAATATTGCACTGACCAGACTAGCAAAAGCACAAATTAAAGACTAGACAAAGGACAACCAAGGACTAACAGAAATATTGCACTGATGTCAAACTAGTACTGGCACAAAAGACATCGCCATTCCAAAAATTCACGTCAAATTCAAATTCGAAATATTAACTCATTTAACTGCAAATTAATTAAACTCATTAAATTCTGCAAATACCACTTAAACATCCCACTTTCATATATTACACCTTCCCTTTCAACACAGTCCTCATCTTTTGTTTGATTTTTTTTTTCTTTTTTTTTCTTTTCTGACTCCTCACAGGCCTTGTTGGCAGCATCTGTTCTTATTCTAGCCTTTCTCATATTTGCTGCAGTAGTGTGCTGGCTACTTGTCAACAGCAGGAACTGAAGCATTCTGTTGCGACTAGATAAAGCACCACAATTGAAATGCTACACAGCAAGGTTGGTTGCTGCTTTGACATAAAGTGGGCCTCTCCACTAGTGATTGCACCGGCCAGTATCTGGGTACCCCGACCGCCGATGTCAGGATCCGGTTCTAAAATTGCTACCAGGATCCAAAGTTTCACTAGCGTACACTGCACGTTACTTTTTCCTCACAAAATTTATCATGTACATGCCTAAGAACACCCACTGTCATGCCCGTACGTAAGATACATTGGTGTTATATTAACGTGCAAAGCAAAATTTCGTATTATGACTTTACACCGTACACGTAGCCTAACGGAAGTTATATTTTCGGGTCACCCGAAATTTTTGATTTGTTTGCTTAGTGGTTTCTTCTTCACAAATGTTTCTACTTATTTGGGAGACTCTGCCATTGATGGCCAGGCACAGCTTTTGAGTGTGTCATGTGCATGAGTGGCTTTCAACAATAAAAGTTCTCACTAGTTCTCAGGAGTCAAGGTGAGGTTCATGCCTGCCAGAAAGTTGAGCTACACAGTTTATTTGCTAAGAAGATTAGGATTGTTGTTCCTTATTCTGAAGGGTTGTTATTCCGAACATAGCATTAGGGTCATTATTCCGAGGGGTCGTTACTTCAAAGGGTCGTTATTCCGAAGGGTTGTTATTCTGAAATGAGAATAAGGGTTGTTATTCCGAACGGTCGTTATTCAGAAGGGTCGTTATTCCAAATTTAGAATAAGGGTCATTATACTGAATGGTCATTATTCCAAATCAATAGTAAGGGTCATTACTCCAAAAGGGTTATTATTCCGAATACGAGATAAGGGTCGTTATTCCGAATTGAATATAAAGGGTCACTATTCCGAAAGGTCGTTGTTCCGAAGGTTCATTATTCGGAATAGTAAATAAGGGTCGTTATTCCGAATCAAGAATAAGGGTCGCCCTTACCTTGTATTCCGAATAACAACCCCTCTGAATAGCGACCCTTATTCTTAATTCGGAGTAACAACTCTAATTCTTAATTCAGAATAATGACCCTTCGGAATAACAACCCTTATTATTGATTCGGAATAATGACCCTTTGGAATAACGACCTTAATTCTTGATTCAGAATAATGACCCTTCGGAATACTGACTCTTATTATCGATTTGGAATATTGATGGTTAGAACCCAGGATTAGTTGTGGTCAGAGTTTATCTCAATCCTGGTTAATGGACATTGAATTAATGACCATCATTTTGCTGCATGATTCTTCAAGGATAGGAGAAAGAAATTTTCTTTGGAAAAAGTTACTACTTGCAAGAATATTCATACTGAGGAAATGAGCACCACTATTATCAGATTACCTGGTTCAATGTCAAGTGCAGTCAAAATGGCAGACAAATCCATGTGATGTGACATCAGAGCATGGCCTCTACCTCATTTCCAAGGAAGCCATCTCTGATATACCATGTACAACCAGGCCATTGCAGACATAGCCTACAATGAGGCCACGAATCAGTATCATTTTAATGCCATGCTCTTTCTCTCAAGGTTAGAATATCTCATAGTCATCCAAAATTAGCTGAAGCCAATGATAAAGTCCTATCAAATTTAATCACCATTAGTCACACTCCACACGATGTCAGCCCTCGAGACAGAAAGTCCCCAATTTCACTCTTCACTTTTTGCCACCCTCATTCACTTAAGGTCTTACACACTTGTGCTAGGGCAATCTTGGTCTTGTGGATCTTTTCTGGTGAGACAGCGCTCATTGTTAAGCAATCTGCAATTAATCACTGTGACATTATGAAATACTTAAGCCTAAATAAGTAGTAGAACAAAGAATCATAGTAGTTCATCTAGTCTATTAACTCAAATACAAAAGTTAGTACCACAAATAAAAATCTTCTACAATGAACAAGGTAATATTCTCATGAAGGAAAATACAAATTTTGATATTGTAGAACCCCTCTTCCCTCCCATTTGAAGACACAAGTAAGCACCAAATTGCTCAAGAATCATACCAACACTTTTTTAATTCAAACAAATGCAAAAAAAAAAAGAAACAAAAGAGCAAAATGCTTTTTCTAAAGTCCTCCCCACTCTCTGGCAAAGAGCCGTTCGGTGAAACCAAACAAATAACTTTCGGAAGAGTTCTGATCCCAAAGGAAGCTACGTCCCCAAAAGTACACAATACTGAACTGACCAACCTCCCAGCCTTCAGACCTTTACTTAATAGGTCTGTCACGCATGGCTCCATTCTAGATTGGCTAAAAAGAACAGATACTACACATGACCTTAGAAAAAAGGCCGAAAAACGGCATAGGAGCAGAATAATGACCAAATTGATCCATATCAATTTGAAGCTGATGGTTCTCCTGTAATTCATGTTAGTCTTAAATCCCATCATAAATCAGTCTTGGAAATTTACCCGTAACTAGTAAAAGAAAAACTTCTGAATACTAATTAAAAATGTTGTGACCTTACATCGTCAATATCAACACATTTACAAGCCTTGTTTGTGTGGGAATGGGGTTATAGTGTGTGAGGGAGTGAACAGTTTTGTTGGTGCTGTTATTGATATTTTAATGAAGTCCCCATTTCTGAAGAAGCATTTAATTGTAATTAGAATGACAAAATACCAGGGGATTGATTTTAATATTTTAATTTTCGTGATGGACAATTCATTGTTGGCAATCAGATTAATGGTGGCTTTACAATTAATTTTGCAAATGATTCTGTGCTGATGTTCAGGCAGCTGCCACTTGGTACAAGGAGCAGCTCCCTGGACAAGCTGAGTACACATATTTGTTCATTCTATTACTTTTGGTGCCTTTTCTTCACTATTATCTGAATCTACTGCACTCCTGCATACCTCAGCTTTTACACAATGGAACAGTCTATCTACCCATGGAGGAACAACTATCAATGTTTGGATCCCACCCTGATAACCCCACTTATATAGACATACTACTAACTTCGAATCAGACCTTTATTTGAATTACTCTTTCCAAAAACTGCTACTGCACATGCCAATGGTTAACCTCAATAGCAAGTTTCAATTTTTTTTTTCTTTTTTATGTAATATACTATCACCCTTTATATACGTGTCAAATTATACTTAATTTCTGGTAAGGGGGTCACACTACATGTAGCTGATAATTGACCCTAGCAACTAAGCATCCCAACATTGCCAACAAGACAAATTGCTGTGTGAGAACTTTGGTGACTACCAAATGATATCTGTGGGAAGAAGCATGAAAAGTGTTTTACAATGATGGCTGTCAGCCCTTACGCATGACCACCAACACTTACTGCTCAACATACAAAAAAGATTATTCACACTCTTTTTCTTTTTTGTCAGGGCTTAATAGTTCAGATTCCATGAAGCTGCAACAAACCATACATTTCACTGCTTTGTTTTTCTTTGAAGTCAATGTTAATTTAACAATATAATTCCAATTGCCTAAAAGATGATGCATACAAGAAGGTGCTGATAAGGAGACCACTCTCACCAAGCTTCCCCCTCTCCTTTCCCCTTCTGTTGTAGACTGGTTTAAATTTAAAAAAAAAAAAAAAAACGACAACAATAATGATAATAATGATAACGATAATGACAATGCCTTTTACAAGGATTAGCAATACTTTGGTTACCAAGATGAATCTTTGACAAGAGGTGAGAAAAATGAAGAAACTAAAAATAGCCACCAATTTTCTTTAAGACAACAGCATAATCCAATAGGATATTCACCCCAACATGGTTTATCAATTTGGGTGTGTTGAGTAATTATGAAAAGAAATATGTCACTTTTTTTATCAGAGTCAAAATTTTGGCTGCTAAGTCCAAATTCCACAATTTTGACCTTGAAGGGAATTGATTAAGATCAAAGGTCAAATTTTGAAACTTCTTAAGTACATTTGATTTGATAGTAAGACAATAAGTCCAGTCTACATAATGAAATGACAACAAGCTAAAAAAGTGCAAAGAAATGAAATTGAGCATTACAATAATGAGATTAGTGGTGAAAAGTTACGCCTTAAGTCAAAATAATGATAAAGCAAAACATGATGTTAGTACAATTTACATGTGATCCTAAAGTAAAAATGTAGTTTTCACTAAGAGCTGATATCATTTGAACAAAAGAGAAACTATGGTCTTTAAGAGTGAAATAAGGACAAAGTAGGTTTAAACAATAAAATTCAGTAACTGTCAAAATTTTAACAGTGAAAGTTAAAATAACAAATGAATGCAAAAGTATTGAAATTAAAAGTTAAAACATTGACTTTGACCAAAACAAGAATTCTAAGCTTGAGCTGAATATAAGCAGATATTAAGGTTCCTGCTTGAGGATGAAAACCAGGTAACAAAAGAGCATAAGTCCATTGGACAGACAAGAAGGGAAGAGGACTAGACCCTCTGTTGGAGGCCCCCTGTTTCCACTGAGCCCTTAAAAGCTTGCCAGGCTTGGACTTTTCTGCTTTTAGTAGGGATGTAAATAAGAGGTAATGAGGGGCGAAGTAGATTACTAACACTATAACCTGTGGTCAGAATGCCACTTGATATTCTGGATTTCATGTTTCCTTACAAGTTTAGCAGTTCAAGAACAATTTTAGTAGTAAGAAAGTATCAGCCAGTCAAGCAGAGAGACAACTCAGCTCAAAAACTCACAAGTCTACTGCCTTTTAATTCATTTAAAATTCTAGGACAAAGATAGGGAGCACTTGCTCTCACAACGGGGCAAAGCAGACCCTTCTGTTGGCCACACGTTCTGAACTGAAGAATATTGCCCCACTTGCTCCTGAATGTTAAAGGCAAGTGGATTGGGGGATAAATGCAGGTAGTTGTGAATGTGCATTTGGAATTGTTGCAGCAGAAGTACGCAGAAACCTACCTAAAAGCAATGCAAGATCTCAACATCATACTAAATTTTCCCTCCATATTTTTTATCCTTCTTTTTATTACCCTTTCCTCAGCCTTTATTACTTAGTTATTCATTATACATTTGGAACATTGAGTTGGGTTAGGCTGAAGTGCTGCATCCTATTAGGCTAGACGCTTTGCATAATCACCTGTGACAAGGCAATATTTTTAACCTTTCCCCATTTTTTCTCTTTCTGTCCCATTGTTACAATCTTTCCCACTTTACACTTTTCCTTTTCCTTCTTTTCTCTTTCTGGCTTTTACTGTGGGAAATTGCATCCCCTGAGCCTTTCTGAAATTAAGTGTGACTTGATGTTTTTAAAAATATATTATTACACAGTACTATAAATGTATTAATAGTACATGCACAGTAAAAAGACTAAAAACTTTGTATGCTATGTTTTGAATGCTGCAAAATAGGAAACAATCATACTTCTAAACCTGTACAAAGCTATGTGGTACCCTACAGCTACTTTGAACTTGTAGAGAACTGTTTCTGATACTTTACAGCCATATTTTTTACTTTATATTTTATTGCTTTCCAGCTTCTAGAATTTAACGACCGCTCTTTCTGAATGCAGTTCATGGCTTCATCTTTCTTCACGGCCAGATTTTTTCTGATGTGGTTCAGGAAATGCTTTTGTACCGCAGCTGTTTCTTCCTGAGTCCACGGTATCTTTACAACATTCTTTCCTGAAATTTTAATGATAAACAAATAACGTAACTATATTGCACTTTATGGCTAGACTAATTTTGCAAAGATGATGACATTTTGATTTAGCTGAGGATATTAGTATTGAGTTAGACTAGCAAATAAGTAACAGGCCTAATCATATGTTCAATTTACTGAGTTGGAACTGTTACAGTAATATGGCACAAACAGAGACAGAAGAACAAGAAAATGGATAAGTACTCCCATGGTTCATGAATTTCCTAGGAAGAGGTCAAGAGATCAAACTCACTATGTTATTCCAAGTTTTAGGCATATAGTATGCAACAATTAACCTGGTCTGAACAAAAGGTCACAGCCTAGCAGTGTATGCAGCTGTAGGATCAATGGACTGATGGATAAAGTAGTCCCTTACACGAATTGCTAAGGACACAATGTCACTGAGCACTAATGACTGAGAAGAACCTACAGTAAAATGCACTACTCTTGATGAACATGCTTCCATCCTTTCAATGCATTGCATCTGACTGAAACAAGAAAACTCACTTTTGGACTGTACTGATGAATGCATATTATCATCATGCCAATCCTCATCATCATCATCATCATCCCCATCATCCTCTGTAGCAACTATGAGTAAAGCAACACAAACAAATACAATGTCATTTCATTTATTGTAGAATAATACAAGCCATACAATTTTTTCATCAAAAACTTAACTTCAAAAGCAGTAAGGTATTGGTAGGAGACATGAAGTGTACTAGAATGAATATGATGGTACTGTAGGCCTACATCAAAGAAAAGTGGATACATTGTTGAATAACTGAATTACAATGTCACACTAGGATTCAACCACAAGTTTTAAGAGCACCTGTATTTTAGTACTTTAACCTGCACTGTCAGACAGTAACAATAGTCCCCTCCCATTAAAAGGCTAAGATCATGTGCAGTATCTGTTCTTTTCATCAAGTCAAGAGTAGAAACCACACATGACAAACCCTCCATGTACGGGACCGAAGATCTTGAGGAGTGTCATGTTAAGTCTTGTGGCCTTTTGGGATTGTATAGCTCCTTTGGGAAGCAGAACTCCTGGGGGGGTTACAGTTTGGTTTTTGCATTTCGGTTTCAGCCGTTGGAATTTTTAAAGAAAAGAATAGTCCCCCTGCCACTTCTACCCTTTCACATAATGCCAACAAAATATATGGCTTTTACCACAGTGAAAATATACACACATTTTTGGAGGTAGATCAAATTAAAATCATTCCATGTTGTAGTTGTGACCCTTTAAAGAAACATTGGCATTTTGCACACTAAGCTGTGTAGAAAAGAGTTTACAATATATTTCACATTTCAAAATCATATTAAAGCAACATCTGAAAGATATGGGTATTTGTACTATTACTTACACTGACAAAGACAAAGCAGACATAACATGTAAGAGACATACCCTTTTTAATCTGTAGATCATTGGGATCTTCTTTACCACTGTTGTCATCACTAGACTCTTCATCCTGATTGTCATCATGATCAGGATCATCCTCACCTTCATCTTCTTCATCATCACTCTCTTCCTGAGCAATAACAGCATCTGTACAAACAGTAGAATCATTCAGTACTGGCAACAATAATACAATATCACACAAAATACAAGGTAAACAACCCAACAATCAGAACAGTGTGTGACTTGTGGCTTGCATCAAAAGAGCCAGAAAGACAGGTATGAGTCAAGTTTGCTGTGGTTGAAGAGCACATACAACACTAATGAAACCTTAAAGAGAGGATGACATGGAATCTGAATTGTGCAATTACAGATGCCATGACTTGAAATGCATTTTGTAATATCACATGGACCATCAGTTATTTTTATGGAAAATCACATCGCAAGTTAAAGTTCAGCTTTAAAATGACATCTGGCTCCATCACTGCAATCATACTGATCTTCCCACACATCCAAAAAATAATTGAGCAATAAGACAAAGAAAAGTAGATTCATAGATTTGGATCAGGAAAATTTGGAAACAAACACTAGCTTTCTTCATTTCTCGCTATTCATTATTTTGCTTGAGAAACACCGAAAGGTATACTGCATGTAAACATTTATTTCAATGTAATGGAAAGGCATAACTTTATTGCTTATTGTGAAGTGATGTCCAATGTACAGATAATGACACTGAATGCACACCACTTGTGCTGGAGAATGGGCTAACAGCAAACAGAGCAATGACACCAACAGTACCTTATGATATGAATAGTTTTGACAGAACACTGCATGCCAACTTAAAACAAACCAATGCTGAAACACTGTGGATCACTACTTGGAAGCTTCATTTTTTGTTGCTGTCTTTTGTGTGAGTAATAACTCTTTGGCAAAATGACAATTTTCAGCCACAGCTTTTGTGACAAGTGTGTGCCAGGGGCAAATTTATGACTCCAGTTTCAATAGAATAAGAAATAAATACCATCAGGGTTAGGATCAATCTCATCCAACGTCTTTCCCTTGTATAGGCTTATCTTGCCGCTCTCCATTGCGAGCAAAATTTTGCTAATCTTGGCGGCTTGGATTGTGCCTTCTTGAAGACGATAAAAGCTTTCATGGACATGAATGTTATGTCCCATAAATCGAGCCAGACCCTCTAATTCTGTACTCGTCATATTTAGTATCTGACAAGTAGTCCCTAGGTGCTTCCTTAGTAACGTGGATCTGAGACTCAAGGGGACAGATGCTCCACAATCACTAGCACATTTCCTCACACAATCCGAACCTCTGACATATGGTCTGCGTGGAGAATTTGGATTAGCAAAAAAATATGGGTTATCGATAGATAAGGGCTTCCTGGCATCAGTAAGGAGCTTCATGACTCTGACCATAAGTGGTGACAACAAGAGGGGGACTTGTCTGCCTTTTTTCCCTCTGATCTCGATTCGGGTAAAGTAGGCACAAAGTTTCACTTCAGCAGATGTGAGAGAAGCTGCCACATCTTCATTTACTGAGGTCTTTTCTTTCAGTTTTGTCTCATATGTCTTAAGGAGAAGCTTAGACACCTCCCCAACCCTTCTTCTGTTGAATACAATCACATTAGCCAGAACCTTCTCTACCAAGCTCATCCAGTTTGGTAGCGTCCTATCCTTCTTCAGGGCACATTCATCACTCAGTATTTGGGTGTGAAGGAAGCTATTCAGAATTTGGATATCTTTGGCAGTTGGTAGGATGACTGGCTTGTTCCACTTACTTTCCCTGATGTTTGTAAGAGCTACTGCTGAAAGCTCCGGGTTCCACAATCTTTTGTAGATTTTCTGAAATTGCTCCATCTGTTTTACTTTTTCTTTGTTGTTTTGCATGGAAGCTTCACAAAGCACTACATCACTAATTGCCTGAAGGTTGTGGCCACACTTGAGGACTAACGAGGGGGTCTTATACGTCATGATGTTGCAATCAAAACCAGCTACTTCTTGCACAGCCTTGACAACTTTCTGGAAGTTTTTCGGCATCACAAAGTCTTCAATAGAAGAGAGGCCAATTTTCTGCCCTGCGAGTAATAGTCGACCCAGTTCTCTCATTTTCTGGCGAATGTAGTCGCTGTTAGTGGCATCATACATAATATTGTTATTCTTTTGACAAACAACTTTTCCATGTTTTTTGAACAATTGTTCACCGAACTTCAAGATCACTCCCTCTTTCTTAACAGCTTTACTTATGTTATCTTGTTTCATGTCACACACAATCTTCCAAAAGCTGTGTGTCACATCTTTAGGGACCGGCAACAGATTTCGTGCGGCATTCTGTACTCCGCTGGTTTGCGGAGCTTCTTCATTTTGTTTCAAAGAGCAGAATTTTTTATGTCTCCACAATTCATGTCTTAAGAAAAGGCCATTACACCCGTCACAAAATAAGTAATCATCTGGAGACTTCTTCTCAGGTGGTTGCCTGCGTGGGATTAAAGTTCCTTTACACTTCTCTAACACACTGAAGTTGTGAAGTCTGTCTCCTTTGTTAACTAACAATTTGAAGAGACTTTTCCGTTCTTTTGATCCTATTTTATGAGCAAGGACCTTAGCAACTTCTTTTTCATTTGGATGGACAAGGGACAGATGTCTAGCAATGTGAGTTTGCTTGGTTTCGCAAAAGAAGCACACATGATATTTGTCCAAAACGCGTTTGCCATCTTTCTTTTTGGACGTTTTCACATACAGGTTTTGTTCTGCTTCCTTTTCCTCTTCAGGTTCTATGCTTTCATCAGAATTATCATCTGAGTGTTCTGAGATGTCTTCAAAGGTAGGGTCAGCTGTTACTGAATCGGTTTCATGTTCATCTTTGTCATGATCTTCTGGTTCTGAGTGATCTTTAGAATCATCATCAATGATCTCTTGACATGTTATAGGGCCATTGGTATCTGCATGGAGCTGGTCTGTTGTTGTAAGCTCTGGTTCATGTTCATCTTTGTCATGATCTTCTGAATCAACATCAATGATCTCTTGACATGTTATAGGGTCATTGGTATCTGCAAGAGGCTGGTCTGTTGCTGTAAGCTCTATTTCATGTTCATCTTTGTCACAATCTTCTATTCCTAAGTGATAGTCACAATCTTCTTCATATGTTACCTCATTGTCACTGGCAAAAGGTTGATCTTTTGTTTCATTTCTTTCACCTTGTTTTAAATGATCACAGAAGGCAACAAGATGGTACTCTGGGATATCATTTGGAGGATCCTCTTGGTCATTGTCCCCAGATGTAGTATTCATCACTTCTGTTTCTTCACCACATTCTTTAACATTATCACCCTAGCAAAAGAAGATTTCTTGTGTTTAAAATTGGAACAGCATAAACCAAAATTGATTTGTTTCATGAACAGTTTTCCTTTAATCCTCCAAAATGTAATTAAATATTTAATTGAAGTAACGACTTTTGTCATAACAGGAGGGTACTGAATTTTCTTCACAGTTTTCACCTCAATGTCAAACAAGGTATGAATGAGACAGTTTGATGAGTGTTTAGTATTTTGAATCACTTGCAATAAACATGTATTACAGTGGCTTGTTTACTTTAGACTCAAGGAAAATGAGGTCTTGAAAGTCTGGAATTCGATATTATAATCACTACTATGAGTTGAAACATGGCCAATCTTTTTTCACCTTTTTTCCTACACTGTGGAAACATAATACTTGAAAACAAAATCTGGACCGATGGGATGCTGCGATATGACTAATTTGCAAACTGAATTCAACACCAATAACATAGTTCTTTCTATACCTACAGTACTATGACATAAAGATGATATCAAGTTGTTCCCTTGTTTCAATGAACGAATCAAAGGGTAAAGAGCATTGTTAATTTTATTCTCATGTATCAGGCCATACATTTGTAGGGGGAGAAAGCAGAATTAAGTTTGCCACTTTATGTGTTCTTTTTTAATGACATAAGGAAATGTAACTTTAGACATCACCTTTTCAAATTTGTGGTTAAAGTATTAGACTGAAATAATGTTGACATCTGCAAGCGACACCATTGCTGCTTTTTGGAATGGTATGTTCAATTCCATACAGTATGCAACTATCAATATATTACCTAACTGCATCTCTGCTTTGCAATACACTACGATATCAATGGTCATGGACCAATAGGTTGTCGTATAGATCAATGGAAATGTGTTAGTCAAGTATGAAATATGCTTTTCCACAAAGTTCAGTTCAGCATACACTGTGATGCAAATACAATAAAAACAAAATCCAATGTAACACACCTACTCACAGTAAACATCTGGTACTAAGACCATGTGATATGCAGACACTGATGAAAAGCTTGATAACTGAACTTAAATGAACTTTGTGAAGATAAAATCCATGATTTGGGTATGCATCTATTAATTACTCTGTTGAGTTGACTGAACTATCTCAAACTAGTTTGGTGACTTCTGGAAGGTTGCAGTTCAAAACTGTAATTACAGAATTTGTACAATCAAAGAGTTAAAGTAAGAATACTTTGCAATATAATAAGCATACCTTTCCAGAGGCACTGTGAGTATTCTTTCCTGGGACCTTATTAGCTTCATCTAAGCAATCACCTGCAAAACAATGAGTGAGAATAAATCCATAATGTTCTAATCTGTGTTGGCAGCACTCTCACTGTTGTGTTTGGGTGTGACTAAATAGTGCTTGACAACAAACACATTGCAAGAAATAAATCCGTTCTCAGATATAAATATTTCTTCACAGGGTTTGAACTTTGCCCTAAAATTAATAACATTGTGGTTTTGATTTCAGGACGGCAGATGCTACGGACAATGGTGCATGAAAGAAAGACACCCAAAACACATACTCTCATTTGCAAATGGTTTCCTATCGGAGTTACGCTTTGCAAATTTTATTTGATGAGTTGCACATTTATCATTGGACAAAATGAAATGCACTCAACATTAGGCTATTGTATCACGATCCACTTATAAATACTGTCAATTACATCTAGACTTTACAGTTTCTTTATCAACAACTTTACAAAACTGAGGAGATTATTCCATGCCATTTAGGTAGTGGTGGAACTAAGGTTGAATAAGTGGCAGCTGCCCCTATACTCAACCATTTATTCATGAAACAAATATGCATGCAAACAGATATCAAATCACATATAAGAGTGCTGCTGGAGCAGCACAGGCTGAAGCAGGCACTCACATAATCAGGGCACAGCATGCTTGCTCACATTACAACAGACTACTGCACCACAACTCATACCTTGAATTTCTTTCTGAACCCAGAAACTAGAATTAAGTTTGGCTTTCTTTCGTTTAATGTTTGCATTAAGTTGTAAGCTTCGTTAATAGCATTATAGTACATCCCATGATCTTCTGTACCTAATGGACCCTAAGTTAAGGCATTTTACAGATGCATAGCTCCTGTAATGCTGGTGTGCAAGCAATATGATGTTCACTAAGTAAATGAATTTCAATGACATATACACTGAACAATGGATACAGCATTTCCTATGAACACAGGACAGGGTTCCCACTCTTTGCTAACGTTATTTTTTCATGACTTTTCAGGACCTTTTATCGAACTTTGTAAGGACTTTTCAAACTACTGTTGACAAGAGAGAATATAAAAGTATAGTACCGTAATAGGGATAACTATCTCTAATAACATGAGTCTAGCTTGCTGCTTTATGAACAGTACTAAACATTTACTTTTTGCAGCCCATCAAAACGGCCACTAATTTCCTGCTTCACAAATTACAAATTTCCCTTTTCAACTTTCAAAATTCCAGAAAATTATGTTTCAAGCATAACCACCAGGCTTCAAAATGAACGGATGTTTGGGCGCTAAATGTTCCTGTAAATTGCAAAATAGCGCTTGGCGGCAACTAAAATTCATACTTCCGGGTGCTGTTTCTTTTCTTTTTTTTTGAGAAAACACTTTTTTTTTGAGAAAACAGTAGCCTGTATGAATTTAGCAAACATTATACAGTTCAAAATACATGTAAACTTATTGGCAGTAAACTAAGTAATAATTATCCAAAACCATGTCAAACCAATGCCTACATTTACCACAGACCTACACAGACACTGAACCATCTGAAATGTTGGCAAGTTCGCCTTACAATCATCAAAATCCTTCGAAGATACAACCAGAAAACAAGTACGAACTTAATGAAAATCCTCAAAATTTTGCCTACGCTAAAGTGTGCAAGGCTAGGGCACGTGTGTACCAAGTGTTTGCTGCCTTCATAGTTACCCCAGGATAAGATGAATCTGATAGAGGAAGGTCTTTTTCACCTCAAAATATTTAATTTAGGCTATTGATAAAATCTTAAAAAAGGTGACACTATCAGCCCAATCCTATGCTGATGCTAGGCAGGAGGGATCCATTTCCTAAACATATCCTATGCCTATACCTAAAGTTAGGAAGATAGGCAGGCCTCCAGTACTTCCTGTTAGAACAAGCCTGTGTCACATGGGCTGCTTGGAATATTCTGTATGGGGATCCTTCAACTAACTGGTCGATGGATCCCCTGTATATAGCAAAGTTGTTATCTGAAGCAAGGAACACAAGAACAAATTGGCAAATAGCCCCTGGATCACTTAAAATGGCCCTTGGTCTTAAGCGTAAGCCCATGTACCCAGCGCCAGGATTTTGGGGCACACGTCCAACCCGAACAAATATGCCTGCCCGATCCGGCTAGAGCACATTTGATACACCCGCCCACGATTTTCCGCTACATCTGGCCTGCTCACACTTGATCCACCCGTTATCGCAGCAATTTCACGCTCGGTCTGGCCGCTGTAAGTCTACAAGACTAAGCTGCAATGTATTCAAACAAGGAGAGTTGTGCAGTGTACAAGCTTTACAATTTATTTACGCTTCACTGCACCCGCAAAATAAACAGAAACAGCTCTGGCTGTACTGTAGATCTTGTGGTCGGTGGGGAAGAAGATCAACTAATTAGCTGTGGGAGATAAGAGGGCTATCACTGCTATCTAGCTTGGCTAACTTTTGCCCCTTATTTCCTAGGCCCTCGATTTCGCTATGTTTTAAGAATGAAATTAATGAATTTTACATTTTGGACTGAAAAATACTTTCCTTGGTCAGAGTCATCTTATCCAGGGGAAATCATGTTAAAAACAAGTGCCTAACATGTCTGGTTACGATCATGAACCCAGCAGATACTTTTTACACACAAGGGACCTAGCTTAACACACTATAGCATAGGCAAAATTGGAGCCTATACCAACAAAATTTTGCCAATTTCCGTTAAGTTCCTACTCTTTTTCTGATCGTATCTTTAAAGGATTTTGATCATTTGAAGGTAAATTAGCCACCATTTCGGAAGGACAAACGTCTGAATATATCTTTGATTAATGCAGACATTCATTTAACATGGTTTTCTGCAAAAATAACTCCATTTTCTGTCAAAAATTTATATGTATTTACGGAGCTTGATAATTTTTACTAAATTCTGTGAAATTTCGTGAAGAAAGGTGAATTTTTTTTTTTTGTGATTGCAAACTGCTTTTACAGATATATTTCTGCTGTAAAAGAAAAGAAAATTCATGACTTTTCAGGACCACAGACCATTTTTGGTGAAATTTAAGTACTTTCAGTCCTGAATTTTGATGCATCAAAATTTAAGCATTTTTCAGGTTTTCAAGGACCTGTACAAACAGTGCAGGACATGTCTGTACTACGGGCCTACATGGCACTACAAACCTCACTGAACAACATCAATTGTGAGGAGATTATGTTGTCTATTTGCATGTCACAATCAACAGTTTTACGTACAGCCTTAGCCTTAAAGTTTATGATGCCAAAAAGTTGAAGAATCAAGTTCAATTTTTCTACAGGGGGTACCTGTTTTAAGGGTACTGTCTAGCATCAGGGGTGCCTCAAGCTATTGGCGATTGGGGGGGGGGGAAAGCACAACCACACAGGACGACCTATTAGCGTCTGAAATTCCATTGGCGCCCAGAGTGCTCCCCAAACAGTGTGGGGTCCAGGGGGTTTAATCATGGCCCCTGGCATCCAGGGGCATTACCCAATGGGGCTCCAGGGGGAAAATCCCCCAGAAGCTCTACAGTATTTTTAGAAGGCTGAAATGAGAATTTTGAGACCTGAATAGAGCTCCATGCACCCATCACAGTCACCCACCCCCACTCACCCCACCCTCTTCAGGCACAATCCTGAAACGCTTCTTTGGAGGATTTAAAATTCTACAGTAACTTGATTGGGAGCATCCCCCCACCATGTGCCAGTGCCTATGTGACACTTAAAGTCACAACAACACTTGTGTAAGTGTTAATAAAGAAATTGTATGACAGTCACTCATGGTTTAAAGAGCTAAGTCTGCTGTAAAAAAAGAAATAATTTTTGACTCTCATGAAGACAGTCTTAAAGGAGATATGTTATCCCCCAAACCAGGGAGTTGCTAGCAACACTGCCCAAACATGTTTAGGAATATCCCCAGAGTTCTATAACACGTACAGCTCATAACAGCAATTTGACTGACATTCATTCAAACAATAGTTTCTTTTACTTTGGTTGTTCAACAATGACTTGTACAGTCTGTTGCAATATCCCCAATTAAGCTCACATGCACACACTGTGCTTGACAATATTGCCTACAGCAAATTAAACTCAGTGTAAGCTACTGTGGCTCTGTGCTAGTCACTCCATGCTCTGACTTAGACTTTAAGAGGTGTACTATAGAGAGAATGCTTGTTTTAAATTGGAGGGGCTTGAACTTAGAACGAAGAGTTGTTACTGTCTGGAGTAAGCTTAGAGAGCCTTTAAGCCCAAGATTTTCAACTGGGAGTAGTAACGACCATGTAAAGGGAGTATTTCCACATGACTCGCCTGACATCGGCCTTTACTGAAAACTATTACTAGACCTTAATAAATCTAACACTGCACACAGTTGTCTGGGCTAAATATAATATAAGTGTACTGTGTACAATCCATCACAAGCACAGAAAACCAATCACAAATCAGATAATGGACATGTAAAAGTTTGGTATTTCCACATTGATTTTATTCCACATATAAGAATGGGAATAATGCATGCCATGCAAGAAAGAGAAGACGTATGGACAGTTTTTTAGCAAACATAACCAGAGCGGCAACGCCGCTGTTGCTCAACCCTTTGAAAAGAACACCTGTGTGGGTTTAGTCGATTAAAGATTTGCTTCAAACTATTTTTCTGGCAGATGGTTTGGAATGTTTTGTACTATCTATCTGTTACGTGGTAGCGAGCACATCTTCAGGACAATAAGGTATGACAAAGTCCTTCGTCTATCTCGCAGGCTATCTAGCATTCAGCATTCCAAAACGATAGATGAACACGCTCCTTCCATATAAAGCAAGCATGTATTATAGACACAGTGTTGAAAAAGTGAGATCTCTACAAGGAATGTCTTGCTTCGAAAACGCG
>WURT03559258.1:0-41008 GCA_009936505.3 Holothuria glaberrima | reverse complement strand
ACATACACACACATACATACATACATACACACGCCAGCATGACCGCATAGGTTTCTCTTTCATCGAAACCAAAAAGGTAACCCCACTCTATCTCTTACCATTAAGGTATTGCACAGATGAAAAAAGAGCAAGTGGTATTTTGGTTTGGTTTATACTATGGTACTTTAATCAAGGTCACCCTAACTCCTGGCCTCTCAAAAAGCATGTAAAAGTGACCATGAATGATTCATGACTACAACTGCTTACCAACACCAAGTTCTAATTGTACCACTTAGCCCATTCATGTAAAATCTAACCATAAAATTAACTAGCTGTTCTATGGCTTACTCGCACTGATGCTGGTTCATGTCTACCAACAGTGCAATTATCAGCCTAATAACTATTCTTTGCTACACCATATATGTTTCTGGTAATAAATTGCAGATCATGAATGCCTTAATGTTTCCATTGTCAACATAAGGACATTTAAAGCATGTTTATCCTCCTTGTGCCACCAACTGTCCTGACACATATTCCACATGATACAAAAAAAAAAAAAAAAAAAAAAAAATGAATGCTCCATTATATTTCATTTTACAGCAAAAGGGTAATTAATCCATCTAGTATTTTTTAAGGTGGAGCATTTTAGCCATAAAAGAGAAAGAAAATTACGTCAATTTCTTTTAAGTTGCATGTCTGAGTGGGCCAATCTTATAACTTAATTGTTATGACAACCATGGCCAAATCAAATGGAAACTCATGACAGTCTTTCACGAGGGACAAGAAATTAGCATCGAACAAACCTGCTGCCTCAAACTGCCCTTTTATTTTATCTGCAAAAAGTAGGGGAATATGGCATGCAAATTTCCCAACAGATGTACCTTAAATATCAGATATTTGAAGAATGTAAAGAGAAAAGAAAGTATTCCAATCCTATTACAGGAACCAAAATGAAAAACATGGAAAAGAAAAAAAAAAAAAAAATAACAATGAGACATGAGGAATATTCTGTCAAACTGCTGTATAATATTATGGTAATTGAGTAAAACTTTTGAATCTTGAAAGCAAAATGCTGAAGTAGCTGATTTTCCAATATTAACAAAGATTTCCTTTAATGACGTCTCACGTAAGGAGAACACTTCATAAAACACTGGGAGCATTTGGAACTCTCTTACCACTTTATGCTGCTGGCAAATTTATATAAAAACATGCAAAGTGGATCTTTTTTGTTCTTTGATACATACGTTACATCAATTTTTGCTTTTCTTGAACTGTTTTTATCAGAAGACAAAATACTTATCACACAAATAGAATACATGGTTTACATGATTTACATGGGACTGCAAAATTCATACATTTACCATAAAAATACATAATTTGGCTACAAATGGAAAATGCTCTGCCCAAAGGGCTGGAGGGAATGGGGGAGGATTCTGTGTGCCATGATGGGGCTTCTCTTTGCCCTTTCCCCACATCTACCTCTGGGAGTTGCACAAAACAAGAGCTACCTTTAGTTGTAAATTCTTAGTACTCCTGGCAATATAAACTCAATGGCATCTTCTGGTAGATCTTAATGTTACTTACGCTACCCTTTATAAATTCCTCGCAATTTATGCAGAGATGTGTCCAGGAATTTGAGGGCCCAACTCTGTCCAGGAATTTCTGAGTGCACAATTACACTTCATGACTGCCCAAGAACAGTGATTGCCACGGGGGCATCTAAGGAGAGGGCATATATTAGAGATGTGCCTGTGCCATATGAAAATGTAGTGTATGGCAGGGCCACCCACAATGGGCACATCCTTATTTATGGCACGACGTAATCATGGGGTCTAAAAGATCTGAATGATGCTGTTTTAAAAACCTGATGGCATATATTCGATGGTGTAGATATTTTTTTTTTTTTGCTTTTGGAAGGTAATTGTATATAACTGCATTCCATCTCCCCACCCATTCCTTGGAGGTTGTCTTTTAGACATTGATATTCATTTGAGGTACATGCAGTTCAAATACTCACAATGATACCAGTTTATATCAACTGTAACCTAAACCCTCATGACTCATAACCTCCCCCTCCCCCTAAAATTTCTAAAGGTACCTCCTTCCCCATCCTCTACAGTCTTTTTATCATGTAATTTTAAATCATTTTTAATGAAGAAATGTGGGGCTTCTAAAGTATAGGTGAAAAAAAAAAGACCTGCAGAAATAAGTTACCAGTTCACATGCAGACAACATACTATGTGGTGTCACCTACATTGTCAGGAAAACATGGGGGAGGGGGAGAATGGAATTTTCATTGTAAAATGGTTATGGCCACATAAAATATGCTCGCATTTCCAAAAAGAACAGTGGAAGGGGCTTCAAGGTCAAATAAAAAGGTCATAAATAGATAAACAAATCTGTAAAGATGACTAAGCAAGGGCATCGTGGATGTAATTCCATTTCCCTTAAAGTGACCTACAATGAAC
Source organism: Holothuria glaberrima (assembly GCA_009936505.3). NCBI lineage: Eukaryota > Metazoa > Echinodermata > Holothuroidea > Aspidochirotida > Holothuriidae > Holothuria > Holothuria glaberrima. Next base: position 38,561 of record WURT03559258.1, on the reverse strand, counting down.
TACTTGTGTCCTAGTAACATTCTGACCTCTACCCCCTACTACTTGAACATCTGTTTCCTAATAAGGTTGTGATTACGGTAAACACGACTCTAGGAAGAGGTATTTACTTTCGTTACACAATAAGAAGATGCAGCTACGAAAACAGCCGTGATGTTATTTAAAATAATCAATAGGGAATTACTGATGGGATACTAGAGAACTTATAAAGCACAAAGTAGGCCTCCCAGAAAAAGGTTTTCCTATAAAACACCATGGCATTGACATACCCTCGAGCAAAAAAATAAACTGAGATTTAGGCCCCTGGTGGTCCCATTAAAATATATGGCCTTGCCATACTTTTAAAAACCATGGGCGGTCCACTGAAGAACACCTAAACGCTTTTGCTCAACATCGTATTACAAAACTGTCGTATACTTACGAAAAGGGAAGAAAACTTATTGGAATTTAGTTATGCGTGATTGAGTCTGACATGAACCTTGGATCGTGTGATGAAATAAATCAGTGCAAAAGGTGTGCCACAACGGGGGTCTAAATCACGGACTAACTACCGCTCTTATGGTCCGCTCTGGGCACGTGACCTCTATTTTGTTCGTTAATACATGAGCTCATTTCTTTTAATGATCTTGGCAACTGTAACAAAATCTGCTGGCGTCAAAAATAACTGACACAAGTTTGAGATAGTTTCATGTTCACAGTCGCTCGCTAATTGCATCAAATTCTTGCAAACATAAACTGCGAAGGGCTGTGATGCCAGGCCATGAAGGGATATTTTTTTTTTGAGAAGTAGGTGAAAAGGCCTTCTTTTGAAGGTTTTTGTCCATAGTGTTTATAAATTGATTTTGGCACTGACACCCTGTGAGTGTTTTCAGAGGAGGGCCTTCACCTACTTAGTGGCAAAGACCATCAAGAGACATTAGTCTGATGAAGAGATAACGAACTATATTACCTTCGTTAAATCAGTTGGAAATCCATAGTGTGAAGAAGACTGTCAGTTAACAAAGGCGTGTTTGGTCTTCCATGTAAAGGCTGTTCTGTTTAGTTTCCGAAAGAAAAGGAGGATGGGGTGAAATTGTTTGGTAGACATTATAGACACAAAATTATAATAACAATAGGACCATATGTGTATAAGGTTGTGTAGTCAAACATGACACCTGCCATTGTCCTACTTTTTGGGGAGGAGTCTCAACTACACAGTCTGTCTATTAGGATGCTGAAGTGTATGATATATGTTACGTAAGCTCCATAGAAGGAATTTATTATGTCCCATATCCTTAAAGGGAGATGGCAGTCGCCCCAAGTTTATTTTCAAAAGTTCGCTAAATCTTACAAATCTCCTCATTTTGTTCACAAGTATCTATCATTATGTTTCTGTACATATAATCATTGACTACTGAAGGTAAACCAAGGAGTTTTTCTGCATGAATGTAACAAATGAGTAACAAACTTATTTGTCACATGATTGATAAGAACCATTCCTGAAATAGGATGATGGGGCACACTCATTCAAATTAGGGGGACTGTTATGATTCTTCCTTTAACTTCCAGTGTTCTCCAATAAACACTGTCTGCATTGGGAAGGGTGGGAGGAGGGGTGTGGAAACTCATAACTCGAGTAACAACTCTCAGGTGTATGTACATTCTGAATGTAACTCATGCTCACTAGATCTCAGAGTGTACCACCAAAGCAATGAAGAGGATGAAAAGGAAATGAAGGCGAGTTCACAGGTTATGACCCTGAAGTAAGGATAGCACAACTTCTGTGACTGTTGATATTTCTGAGTCTAACTCTGTGGCAGATGGGATTTTAATCACACATAGTAGATGAAGTAAGTAAGTAGGAGTGAAATAGATTTTGAAATTCATGGCATGACAAAAGCAAAGTTTGACAAGTTTCTTCTACCAATTCTTTTAGTACAGGCTTCACTGGATCAAAGGTTCCCTAGATCCAAGGTTGACCAGAATGAAGACCTTAACTTAATCCTTACCCTAACTATAATCCTAACCAAAGCCCCAATCCTACTCGAGGATAATTCTAGGCTCTCTTCCACTCAGTTATTTTTCATATGCCAGGTAATACTGTGGCAGGTAAGTGAGGGTTAAATTTGTGTATGTAGGAGATAAGTGGGGGAAGGCAATGTAGATTCCTAAGAGTAATCTTAAAACCATCTTCTGTACCTAACCCAAATCATAACCTACTTCCAAACTCAAGTAGATTTTCATCCAAGAGAATCTTTGGTGCAGCCAACCTTTGATACAGGAGGTAATGAGGGGTGAAGTAGATCCAGTACACCTTCGGTCTAGTGGACAGTCAGCAACTAGTGCTGCCAAAACAAAAAAAACCCCATGCATTCACACAGTGAATGATCTACATAACAGCTCCTATTGACTATTTAACGCAAATGTCTTTGTTCAATAAACGGTTTACTGTACTCCACTTTTTCGTGGGTTTCTAGATCGACTTGATACATAATCTCACGACTACAATTTACAAAAGCTTGTCTGAGTGATGAATAAACTCATACACCAAAGTTATGGCAACTACTGTATTTCAACAAACAGCACAAATGTAACTGACAATCGGCTGTAAAAATAACATTGTATTGCAATGCTGTAAGCATGTCTTTGACAAGTTATTCTCATGTACTCCAAACAAGAAAACTAAGTTCTTCATGTCACTATGTATAGACGAAAGTCTGGAAAAACAAACAAATAATTCATTCTGCATACCACTGTCATTCTCTCCTGACATTCATTGCTTCAAAGAAGCACTAGAGAATGTGTTTTACAATTTGTCCTAGCATCAATGATTTATTATTTTCATGTATTTTTATGTTGATTTTAGATGAAGGAAACAGATTCATCTAATGTAGATCAGATAAATACTTGCTCTCTTTTGTATTCCCATATACTGCAATGCAATTGCAAGATGGGTTTCTATTTGTCAGCAATGGCTGATGGCTGTTGATAACTCAATCCCAGTACCAAATTATGAGATCTGGCATCACTTTGCAAGCTAGATGCTCATAGTGGAATGCTTAAAGGGAAAGAATTTGGTGGCAAGGTGAAGTGACAACACTCTATACCTTTACACAATGCATGAGTATTTCAAATTGAACAAATTATAGTGGAAAAGTAAGCAGCCGACTTGTCTTTGAGTGCCATTGGCCATACAAAAAATGATTGTTATTCTAACACTTTATTTCCTTACAGTTTAAACTATATATTAGACAATGTCCCTAAGTTGTTACATTAAATAAGTATGGATAGGTATGGTCCAAAATGAACCTTATGCATGGATGACTGATGCAAAAAAAAAAAAAAAGATATTAATCCATATATATGTTTTAGTGACTAACATCCCATCACTTATCCTTTTTTTTTCTGTGTGGGAAAATTCCTTGTGCCCCACTCTACTGATCCCAACTAACTTCACATGGAATCAAAGAACAAAACAGGTTAACAGTTACACCAATGCAATCCCACCAGTCAAAGTTGACCAAGTTTGTTGCATTGGTCTACATATACATGCCACGATTCTTTCAAGGTCTGATGTGTAAATTAAGTCCTGTCCTATCTGTGACCAAAACATAACTTCAAGAAGTTTGCAATGACTGTAAACATTTTACATGGCCTACAAAAATTAGAATCAGAAAGAAGCAGAATCTGTTCATCTACAATTTGAAGAAAGAATCAATTCTTTTTCAACTAAAACATTCATGTTAAAGAGTGAAACACCCTTGATGTGATTCAAATAATACTGCATGGTTTTTCTAGTATTCCTAACGTACGAGCAAGGCCATAAAAAAGCTTGAGGTGTCAGAGAGACTTACTAGGGGTTACATGATGTTATTATACTGACATATTGTTAGCTCCCCCAGAGGAGTGGACAGAATTACTGCATTCAATGACCCAAAAGTTTGTTCCAACCTCATCTTTACCACTTGTGCAAGAGATGGTAATCAGACAACACTATTTCTTGCATGGTTGGTTTTTATCTACCAGTTTTCATGTAAATAAACAATGAGTTGACTGGTCCAGTCACACAGATACATAAGTTTTGCTTAACTCTGAATATTACTCATTTACAAAAATCTCATAGGAATGTACTTTCACAGGAAAGCAGTTTATAATGGATGGAAACCTTCTTACATAAACAGCACAAAGGCAGGACTCCTTGTTTCAAACTTTTTAGTATCATCTCACTTCTTTAAAGAGACCTATATCACAAGCTGAAAGTATACAGGCAAATTACTTTAATACACTACAAAGAGAGAGCTTCTTGAATTGGAGTTAACTTTGTAAAAAGATGCATTTAAATTTTCCTATGTCTCACCCACTGAGAAAATAAATGTCCTCAGGTACCGATGTTGTTCCCCTTACCAACCATCCTTTAAAACTTATCATCCATGTTGCCCTAATTAACATCTTTAGTCTACATTTTCCGACATACTTCCCCACAAATACTCAGCTACAGGGCCCCTTTAGAAGAACATATCCTACCACACTGCTAATTTTGTTGCAAACTGTGCAAATGCAGTCCAATTTTACACATTACAAATGTAGTTGCCAGAGAGTTTTGACAACAGGTTGTAAAGTTAAAGAGTACCAGGACAAAACCTGATTGTACCTCCCCCTCTCAATTCTTTTTTCCATGTTCTCTGATGATCATCTTTGTACATACCAATACTGCCACAGCCTTGAATGTACAGTAGTACCCTCTATAGGCTTACTTTACAGGGAGTTGTAAGATCCTCGGTAGAGGAGCTGCCAGGTCCAAGGGAGGTGATTTGGTCTCAATATTGTGGGGGGGGGGGGATGACCTTATTTCAAATAAATTACTGAGTGAAAAAGCAAAGTCAATTGGCAATTTCTCCAAAAATGATGGGGGGGGTCATGTCCCCAGTCCCCTCAGGATCGCCGTCCATGCCCATGGCCACACTTTTCCAATTAGTTTTAACTTGCAAACAGGCACAGAGAAGATTAAGTACAGTTACAGCAACTTTTAAACTCTACCTTCATTTGCTCTGGCATGATCAGCATGCTATTGTGGATGAACTTTCATACAATTATTGATTTCATTGCTTTTTTTTTTCTGCAAATAATCCTTGATTGTGATGAAATTCATACCTTTTACATTTATAGCTCTTGTGTAGTAGCTGAAGAAAAAACTGCTATTAAACAGACATGAAGCGTTAAAACTTTGTCCTACCAATCAATCAGAAAGGAAGTGACAGCCTTGATGCAGAGTTCACTGCACTAATTGAAGGTTCATAGTTTCATTCATGATCTTTCCTAAGCCTCATTTATATTTCTCTGTATAGACAAATGTTAATTTGACCTCCTATGGATCTAAATTATGGAACTCTTTGACCTGTCATTGTAGTATTAATGCCAAAACATCAAACAAAAATTGTCTAAAACAAAACTACTCATGCAAAAACCTCATGCAGTTGTGAATCTTGTTTTTCATGTGGAGGTGAGAGAATAGGACCCAATCACAGGGAAAACATGTCAGGTCCCCAGGCCCATCCAGGGTGTTCATAGCTTTAATCACAAGGCCACCTACATACCCATCAAAGATGATCCTTATCTGTTCTAATCAGGGCCCCACCAGTGCCTCCTGGATCTGGGCCCTGAGGGAATGTCAAGGATATTAGAAGGGATTTGCAATTTCATGGGAGGTACAATTTTCTTTCCTTCAATTTCTATTTCCTATGAGAATATTGCCTTTTAAAATTTCCTGTAAAAGAAATTGAAATCTAACCAACAAATTCTCAGATTTCCGACAGAAATGTGACATTCTGTGGGGACAGTTGTAGGTAGTTATTTTTGGAGACACTGCATCTGCCATGAGGCAACGTAGCAAAATCGACGGCCTCTAATGGGGATCGTAAGTCCTTAGAGGAACTAAAATGATTGATTATTGAATGAAGATTTGATCCCTCTTATAAACCCCTGTGTACACTGCACAGTTGGATAACATGGAAAACAATTTAAAGCATCTAGAGATAGCATTCCAAAATCCTGGATTTACAACTAACAGAAGGAATAAAAATGCCTGATACATATTGATGTAATGAGAAATAGTATCAGGCAAAGCTAACCTCCAACATCAGATAACAGCACTAGAGGAATGGCATAAGGCTGATGTGGGAGGACACGTTACCAAAATTAAGTATGATGGCAGTTAACCAAAGATAAAAACAAGACAGAATAGTAAAAACAATTCTTCTACATAATATACCTGCTTATCATCAGTCTACTGTACAATTTTACTTTGACTTCTGTAATACCAGCTTTCAGCAAAGGCAGTAACACATCCTTCTCTTCACAATGTAAGATGAAATTTAGCACAGACTCTACAAAAGTTTATAATGGCAATTTGGTTACAACAAAAATTGTAAAAAGTAGTGCTATAAACACACAACAAACAACCTACATACAGAAACATAATCTGAAAGTTAGTTAAAATTTTAATATCTCACTCCATTAAGTCCTCCCTCCCTCCCCCTTCCCACTTCACTTCTGTCCTTCCACTAATGTGAATGCAACACAAATGTTGGTATGAGAGGTGTGACTACTGGATATTTCTGCCAAGTTTACTTTACGTTGCATTGTGGACTAAAAAAGGGCCAAGGCTCACAACAAGGGTTTCATTCATAAACTCCTTTGCTGAAAACAATTAAATATGCTTGCACTTGTAGATGGGACTGAGCTGGAAGAACCCACTGATACTAAATGTAGCCTTCCTTTATTGTTAATAAGTGCAAGATTTGACAGTCTGGGGGTCTTTTTATGCCTGCTTCACTGTTAGGTTGAAGGCTACAGGAAACTACCATGTGGGGTGCAGGCGGCTGCTGAGATACAAAAACTAGTTGTATGTTGACTTTTGGCAGAATATGGTAACAATGTAGTCACCCACAAGTGTTAATTTCACACACTGGGCTAAGGACATGGAAACCAACTAAAGCTTAAAAATACCATAACTGAAAATGCTACAGTAGTCTGAGGACAAAATTGCATAAGACACCTAATATTATACAAGGTGATAGAGCAAAAGGGCTAAAAAGTTTGATTATGTAGTGCCATCAGAATGCTAAGATTAGAAGGACTTTAACCATTCAACTCCTGAGTTGATGTTATTACTTAGATCCTTTCACAATAGTATCCTTTCACAATAGTAGTGATGCCATACAACAAAATCGACTATTGAAAAATTTCAACTTTTGTTGCTTGTCCATGAAAAATGCGTTTTCAGTTACTGATAGAATTGCCAGTTTGTCAGATCATATGGCTTACAATATTGATGAGTACTGAAAAAATTCACCTGAAGTGCGAAAAGCTGAGCGATATTATATCCCATCATATACTATCTCATCGCCTTGCACACAGTGTGAAAGGGATCTTATGGTGAACACTATATGCCTGTTGATAACCACATGGCTAGTGCACAGGTGCAATAATGCCATTGGCTACTAAAATTTGGACATAGCATATTATATATATAAAGTCAATTTCTCCCATGAATTGGTGACTGGACTCACAGATGATACTGTTATTTAATTCATTTCTTCTGGTGATAATTTGTGTTGTTGAATAGCAGTCTTTCTTTCCAAATTGGATAGTTATATAAACAGCTGTGAAAAATTGCATTATAACCTTAAACATATCCAAAACTGACTGGGTTAGCTTGGAACTTAACATTAATGGCCTTTAGGGTACAGTTCAAACTTCAAAGGGAGAAAGAATGTATAGATGGTTTCCCACTCTCACTGTTATCAATGGCATTTTTTCCCCAAATTTGAAGTTTACTTTTCAAATTTACAGCCTCAAGTTTCTCTCTCTCAGAAGATTTATTTCTTAATCAGTTTTTCCCACCTTTCATTTGTGCCCTCTCACCACCAAATTCTAATTTTCCAAACATCAGACACCCCTTATTGAATCTTGGTTATTGTTTTATCACAAAAAGTGCAAACCATGCATTGTGCTTTTTTGGCAAAGTGTAAAGTTATTACTTTTCTCACATCAGTTCACCCAAAAAGTAATTTCTTAGGTCCTCAGAAAGAACATTTTAAGCTTCCAAGTGCACTAAATTCCGACATTTATATAGGACAAATAAATATGTAGAGAAAAAAAATTCAATCCAAATTCTTCACATGCCTGGTCTGTTTGCCCATTTTTTTGCAAAACTTTTGTTTTTGGAAGCACAACTCAATTAATCCCACCCTAACACCTCTTTGACATCAAAGAAGCTAATATTGCTCTAATGTCACTCAGAAAATCACTCACAAAATGAGTAAATTTATCGACTCGATTGGTCCATTAATCCCACAGTGTTTATCTACACCACCGAAATGAAGAAAGGTAAATTACTCCAGTCAACCCTTAGCCAGCAGAGTACTTAGTGATCAACCAAGCTTTAAGAAAATCCATGCAAATCTTCCTCCTCCTCTAAATCAAAAACAGTCCAGGGATTGAAAACCACGCACCACAAGGCAGGGGGCGATGAAAGCACCCTTCATGCTTACTTCCACAACAGGGAAAGATTGGTTTACAATTAGTGTTTACGGGATGTGATCTCATCTTTGCCATTTGACAAATGTAAATTCCCTCGAGTTAATAAGTACAGCCAATTGTGCCTCCCTGTGTTCTCTTCCAACTCGGTTTTCTTTTTGAGAAGTCTCAAATTCCTACATCTTGATAATTTCCCATTTGATCTAAATCATACTTAAACTGGGTCAAGTCAGTCATCGTCATCATGGCTAGCATGGCACAGGAAAGAAAACTGAAACTGGGACAGTCAAAAGAGTAATTCTTTTCAACTTTTAGAAGAAAATCTTTTTTGTTTTTTCTCATGTTGATCCTGTAGTCATGTAATTTTCACCCTAGAGGTCATTTCTGTTTTGTAAAAAATTAAAGAAATAATGTAGTAAAAAAATTGTGAGGTTTCACATTTGTTGCCTTTGTAACAGACATAATGTGTCATCTTATAGAAAGCTAATAAAATGACACACAACGTTGTTAAAGGATTAAAACCTGCAGCCCTCCCTCCAAGCAGCAAAGGAAGGGATGGGGGAGGGGGGCGGTTGCAAGGTGTTGGTAATGATGGCACAGTACGTTAGGTTATGAAGGATATATCTCCACAGGATTGAGAGCAAAAACCAATTACGGATGAAAGTCTCTGACATTTTTCTTGACATGCTCTCCAATGCCTTCATGACTGTATCGACCGACTGCATGGCCAAGTGGTTAGAGCATCTGACTTGCAGCAGGAAGGTCTAGGGTTCAAATCCTGGCCAGGTCATACTGAAGACTTTAAAAATGGAACCTTCTGCCATTGTGCTTGGTGCTCAGCATAAGCAATGGAGTAGGGAAAACAAGCCAGTGAGCCACAACTGGAAGAAAAGGCCATGGCCGGCTAGACTTAAACCAATTGGTTAGAAACTGGGCCATAAAACCTTCTCTAACTCTAACTTTTCATGACTGTATCATGTAGTCAGCAGATAGAACAGACACTGACAAGAAACCTTGCCTGATAGAATTCTCCATTTATGATCCCAACTTCCTTCTGTTCTTTTCCATGAAAAATAGCCCAAATGGAAACATGCAGTCAACAAAGACCTGTTTCTCTTCAGTCAGCTCACTGAGCCAAGTTTTCCTATACGGAATTCTACCATAAAACAGTTTAGTCCCAAAGCGACATTCAAAGGAGTCATTTCTGTAAAAAGTTTGATATTTCCCCCATCAATCATTCAATATTTCTGTGCCCAGACTAATTTCTTGACCTGACCGAGATAGAAAAGAATAAATGTTCATTCCATGGGTCTTCTACTACATCCACAAATGAAAAACAACCCACTTAACCTTTTCTGAAACTTTCGGACTATGCTTGCAATTAGGGCATCGTTAAGAGATGGATATATATTGCTGCCTCCGACATTATGCAGCAGCCCCTTGTTTAGAAATTTTCAAAGTTGCCCAGTAAATCATTACTTTTATGTTGCCACTACCAAACAATACCTGAAGTTTAATGGCTACGCTTGGTGTGAAATCTCCATCAATAGATAATGCATGTGCATCTATCGTGATTCATACTCCTCACCAAATGTGTCGTCTTCATGTTGGAGAGTGCATCTACGTGTTTACGGAGGCACCCTTGTCACTCAGCCATTCTTGGCAATACCAATCAGATTTTGAGACAAATACCTTCAAAACATTAAAGGTAACAAGATGATGTGTAGGTCTTTTGTTTATGTTACATTCTATTTTGTCACAAAACCTGTGAAGAAACTCCATTTTACTTTAACTATTGGTGTAAATCATTTCAAAATTTCACAAACAAGCAAACAGGCAATTCAAATGGGAATCCAAAACTGATCTTCGACCACTTTAGTCACCTATTTATCCTTCAAAACAGTAATACTTTATATGTTCATTGACTGACCTACTTACATTGCTTCCAACTGTATTAGACACATATTCTTCATATCCCTGCCCCTCATACAGGTTCTGGGTGGGGGGGGGAGTCAAAATGTTTTAGGGAGTGGAATATGCTTAAATGCATTAGGGAAAATAGCAATTTTTCACTGGGAGGGGAGGTTGCTAGACCCTTTTACCTAAGGGGCCTGATGAAACAATGGGATATTATTCAATGTAAAACTACGGTTTGTTAACCATGGCAGATTCAGCATTAATACACAATTAATTTTAAAGCTGCAACCACCCTACAGAGGACATTCAATCCAAATTTTCATCTGGAAAATGGTGACTTTGTAAAGCTCTTTCCTAATATTCAACATAACTTTCGAACTAAAAGTGAATCCTTTTATTCTTGGTATTGGGTTTAAAACTGAGACTAATCAACAATTTTACTGTTCATAGTGTCACCAATAGAGTTCTTCTCAAATTTATCATTAACTTTCTAAATGCTGGTTTCTAAATATGACAGAATATTCTGTCTGACTCTACAGCTAAATGATGGTTGTCCATCCTACCTAAAATGTTGTCCATCCTACTGTACCTAAAATCTGACAGCCAATGGTCATGTACTAGTGGCTTCAACTATGGCAAATATGCAACCATACCAGTCATCCACTTTCACAGAGAATAACACACACATTTATGCATGTATCAGATGTGATGTGTGACTACCTTTGTACTTGTGTTTTGACCCTACAACTCATATTAGATGTTGAAGTTGATTTTTAGTAGGAGAGGTACAAAACTTTTAGCCTGAGTTGTCAAATTCTAGGGGCAGGAATACAAAGTTTACAAATTAGCCACAATTATGGTATGAATACCCATGACACAGCTAGGTTACAGTACCATAGCTATCAGACTTGCAGGTTGGTTTGAGACTAGTATTAATATGGTATTAGTTAAAATACACACTTAGATGAAGATAGTACCACTCCAATATACTTGCATAAACAATACTTAAATGTAGAGGACAAGTGATCAGGCTAACTCCAAGTTGTGATATACTCCATGCACTGATATTCACTTGCTAATTAGCACTGACTGTCAAGTAAATTAAGGAAAAGGTACTCAAGCCATACCTCCCACAATAAATACAGAGCTTACAAGCTCACAAAAAGACCTATGAACTTAATAGCAGTGTGAATATTTATAAAGTACTCATACTGATAAATATATAAGAGAGAGTAGCTTATAAGTACTCATGCAAATATTCATACTGTACTCACACATACCGATAAGTCTGTAAGGATGAGTAGTTGATAAGTATATGGTATACATGCTCACACATACTGATAAGTCTGTAAGCATGAGTACCTATAGTTCATAAGTATATGTGAGTATATGTAAGTACTCACATAAGTACATGCAAAAGTACTCACACATACTGATAAGTCTGCAAGGGTGTGTAGTTCATAAGTACTGTACTTTAAGAGAGTATTCATAAGTGTACCCTCACATACTAATAAGTATGACACTTAGTATGTATAGGTAAATGTACCAAAGTTTTACAACTAAATTGTCTGGTATAAACATGGAAATGATAACTAAGCTTCCAATCACAGGTAAAAAGTTCACTTTCAACCAGATTATTGGTACTAAAATACATCCTGCCCCCATGATACATTTTCCCCACTAAATGGGTATCCAACTGGGGTATGGGAGATAGAAGGAAGGGGAAGAAGGCGAACGTGAATAATAAAACAATTTAAACAGTGGGGAGGAAGGTAAGAGCGAATTAGATTAACATATTTAAGCTGAATTTAAGCTGCCTCACATCAAGACTATATGTTGAGCTCTCTGAACTCTCAGGGTCAATACCAGACTGTACTTTTTTGTCTTTACCAATGACATATTAAGCAAAGGTAGCTATGAATCAAATAGTCTTTGGGGTATCACCAAGATATTTAGTCCCTCGTCAACCCTTGCTCCTTTATGAAACAAAGACCTGATCACAACTTTCTGAATCAACTACTCATATCAGATTTTTGAAAGAAAGAAACATCAGCACAATATTACATGAATTGGAGAACAATAATATTGATACAAGTGAGCTGAAAATAATACCATTTCAGAATTACGTTTCAATTAAAGCTGGGTGAAATTTAATTGACCTGTGAAACAAAAGTTAATTAATTGGTTGATATGTTAGCCTCTATACAGTCCCTTGATGGACTTAGATTACAATAATTTATGAAGGAAGTGCGTAACCTACTGGACATATGGAGCTATTAATTATTCATACAGGCCACAGTAGTAACAGCACTATCAGATACAAGGGAATACCACAACCAAGGCCGTTTTGGATGACTGAAAGAGAGGAACTGCTTTTTAGTTACAAACAATTCCACAATGCTACCATCATCTACCAGGTATGATGGCTGGGACACCTAAAAATGTGACCCGCAGGAATGGCCATATGGGATCTCAGGAAGGGTGGTGACTTCTGCATCACTCGAAAGTCTGGAGGATAGAATTTAACTGTTCAATTTTCTGCCCAACTGAGACAACATATCTGTACAATTTAGTCAGTTTTCTGACATTTGGGAGAAGGGGCAACCATACCAGCAGGGGCTTAGTTAAGGCTTTGGGTTTAAGGAAAGTTTTTCTACTTCTTTCTCCATAGATGCTAAAGGAAGAAGTTTTGCTAAAAATTTTAAAATGGTCCACAACAAAATGCTACTAGTCTGTTAAATGGAAGGATTTTGTATTTCTAGTTTATAGTGAATGATACCCACAAAGCAACCACAGTTTTGTCAACATACCTGTGCAACTAATGAAAGTACAGTCTTACCTTCAAGTTTTGATAATGCAATGATCTAAACCATTCCCATTCACAATGCTAATCTTTTCTTCTAAGCTGGGGGACTCCATACTCCATCTCCCAAACGTGAAAAATATTGCTTGCCAATGTGGTCAGGTGTCATGACCTCTATCCACCAAGACACCATTTAATTTATGATCAAGTCACATTTTGCACAATGAAGAATCTTTGGAATGTTTTAACAACAGTTTATTTCACATTTTCTGACTATCACCTTTTCATGGCGATACAGGATACAAATATTTAAATATTTACGAGCAGTGTAAATCATCAGATACACAGATAAAACCACCAACATTTTTGTTTGAAAAATACACAGCATAACCAAAGAGCTGCTGTAGCAACAGCTGGGCCAAGGCAATATTTTTGGTTGTAGAATGTGATGTTTGGGACAAACATTTCTTGGTAGAGATATTGATGGCAAGGAACAACAACTAACCTTGACTGATATCTCTACAACAGGGAGCTCCCTGTCTATACTTCCCTGGTCCCTTTTCCATCCTCTCTCACAAAGTCAGTAGTGGAGCATCCATATAGTTGGGGGGGGGGGGGAAATCCCTGATGGACTCAAATTGTCTGTTGGCGCCCTTCTTAGGTTTTTACTGTATTGAGGCATAGGGTATCGACCTACTTGAAAGCGCCCCTACAGGCCATTCTGGCCCCCTCTGATCTAATTCCCTAGCTCTGCCACTACACAAAGTATTGTATGCACAAATTAGTTTTTACAGCCACACAGGCTGAACACAGATTTCATAAGCAGAGTCACTGAATGTGAGCTCCATACAATGGGCATTACAGGGACTACTAAGTGCAAATTAAGTCGTAAGGTATAAAATTTTGTATCTCAGTAACAAAACAGAAGATATCAAATGAGAGTTGGCCCAATAAGATTCACTTCCAGTTTCTACCATTTCTGTAATAGCTACTGTGTAATTTTACCCTTCCGAGTACATTTTAAAGAAATGTGGTAACGAAGAGAAAGATAAACCCCAACTGTAATACCTCAAACTATAGATGGTCTTTATCCTGGCATTTCCAAATATAATTAAAATGCTCCACACTTTGTATGCAAAAGCAAAATAAGATGCCATCCTTTGAAAACTAGCCAGTTCTGATATGTAGTATGCATTTTTTTTTTACAGAAAGTGAATGGCAAAGGGAGTAGAAAGAAGTCAAAACTTCTACCAAACAAAAGTACCAGTTGGAAGGACAGTTGACCTCTCATCATGGGAATCGGACTTGAAATGAACCAGACTAGAAAACCAGAAACGAGAGAGACCAGATGCAAACAAGAGATGACAAGGGCCATATCACAATTTCATGAAATTTTCTGACATTTCGTGGTCCTATGAACTCATACCCTAATGCAATATTATTGTATGGCAAAGTTATTGGATTTCTTTGAACATGACACCAGACACGTCCCCTTGTGGAATTCTACCTCATATGGTACTGTCTCCATGCAATGGCAGAAAGGAAGCATTCTGAAGGTTCCAGTAGCAAGTCCTAAGTGCACTGTGATGAAAGACATGTCAAAAGCATTTTAAAAAATTTTATGTCCGGAGTTGAAAGGTTACTGAATAGTGCAAAGCAATGCCTTGCTAAACAGAACAGCCAAACAAAATTCCACAAGGGATTATTGTATTAACATTTAACTTTCACCTTGTGCCTGTTTCATGGAGCACTGGAAAAGGAAAGACAAAACCACGGCTTCTGGCTAAATTCTCTAGACAACTATGTGGCAATGTTTCTTCATCAAGGGATTTTAAATCCCCTTTGTGACAATATAAGGGTATTAAATACTAAATAAAGTAAATGCAAACAAATTCACAACAAACTCCCATTGAACTATCCTAATACTAAATTAAAAACATTTTCAAAGTCTTATTCAAATTATCTCTAATAGAACAAGAGAAATACATTAGAGAAAATAATTTCATTCTGTTGCTTTTGTTTCATCACTCTCAAGGCACTAACCTAAGCTTTACCACTGGAATATTTTATCGTAGGCAACAATAAACACAAATGGTTTATTTCACTTTGATTTCTTACAGCCCTTGATGCATTATGGGTAATGGGAATAGAATAACTTAAATGTGTGCTGTCTAACAGACTTGTCAGATGCCGTAGATCACTAACATGCAAACAGGTGTATACTGCAGGCATCTGTAGTAAATCATTCACCTCCAACGAAGTGGAAATATGTAGCATTTTTTCTTATCCCAAAAGACGGCAAAATAATTCTTTACATCTTTACATTCATTGCCAGACAATGTTAACCAGGATGCAGAGAGATTTCTTTCTGGTATGGTTTTGATAATGCTTGAAGTGCTAGGCCCTGTAGAAAACTTCAAATAGAGTACCATGAGAGGGCCATATTCTAGTTGTTACAGGGCCAAATCAAGGAGTTACCACACAAAAGTAAAAGTTAGATCAGCGTCAGACATAGATGTAGGGTCTGGAATACACTACATTCCATTCATAAGGATACTGATAATTACAGAAAAATTGATTTTTTTGCAACATTTCTTATTGTAACTAGTCTGCCAGTATGCCTGTTTACAAGTGTGCTTGTGAGGGAAACTGTCCATTACCCCTCTTTCAGGCAATATTTGAGGGAGACTTTGCAAAAAAGCTTGATGGGTAATCTTTTTAAATGGTTCCTTCAAATCAAATATGTGTCCCATCCTGAGATAAGTATTCACCATGGGAGGACACCTGATAGAGGGTATGTACTGTTTATGGAAGAAAATTGGAAGGGATCATGTTATTATGGGGGAGTAGAATTCTTTTAGGGTGCTTATACACTAGATCCGAATCTGATCGCCTGCACTAGGTCTGATCCACTGCTCGAGATCAAATTAGTAGAGTAAATGCAGATCAGATCCAGATTTGATCGCCGGATTTTAATCCTGGTAAGAGGGGAGGATCAGACCCTGCACAACCTCAATAGTGGACTTTAGACAAGGATCAAGAAGCAGGGCCAATTATGAAGTTTTGCACCTAGAGCAGCGGAGCACTAAACTGAGCTATTACCTCCTAGATGAAATACCAACTGTACAGTGGTGGCCTAGACACTGGTATGAGATATGGCATCAAAGTCTATAGTTGCAATACCAACTGAAATTATTTGACAGTCACAGTTCTGGAACACCACCTGAACCTTACCTAGGAGGTAGGCAAAACTTACACGCACTGATTTAAGAATTGGGCTTTTATCTATCTCAAACATAAAGCTTTACAAATCTTAGAAACTCAGGAAAATGAAATGTATCTATAATACAAAACTGTCAACTTCAAATATATCACAAGGATGGAAAATGGTGGTATTGTTTCAGTTTGCATCAGCTGGGAAGAGATACATGGAAACATAGAGACATTCACATCTAGCAGGGCTCACAGAGGGAAAACAGACTTGTAAATTTTAGGCTGATTTTGTGTAATATGGCTGGTCTTAGATTTCACACCACTTGAAAAATTCAGCAGTCACTTCTCCACTTTCCACCCTTTACTAAAATTAATGTTGTTTACCATGACTATGTTTGCCTCCTCTTCACCCTTGGGAACAATTTTCCACATTTCATGGCCATATTAACCAATTCTCATTCAAGCACCAAAATGGCAACATGATAAACACATAAAAGAACATGAACAATATCTAACTTTGCTCCATGATGATATAACAGTATGTGTCGTGCTGGAATTTTATCGAACTTTCTTTTGCTTGAGCAGCTGTCTGTGGCACAGCATATCTGTTTATGTAAGAGCTATTATATGAATGAATGTGAGAAAGCTAACTAGGGGGATTAAGTGTGCTTGTGCTGGGCATACCCTTTGGAGAGGAAAAATTGTAAAGGCAGTCTTGCACAAGCCTTGGGAAAGTGTTGAACTCAGTTATGTAACGTACTGTATTCAGCCAAGAGGCTGAAATAAACATTTTAACCAGTTTTTATGTTTGGGTTCCTGTCTGTCTTTTAATCTTTATGTTCAGCCTTTTATTGGACAAAATTTTACATACACAGAGAAAATAACTTCCTAACAGTATGAAAATTTTTTGCAAAATGTTTTTAGTTTAGCATATGGCCTAATTTTATTTTATCTCAGTACTGCCCCAGTTAGAAAACCACATAATTAGCCCTGTTCCTTGATCCACCTCGAGAGGAAGGGCTCATGATCTTAGCTCCCACTTTGTTCTGACTAAACTGCTTTCATCAGTAGAAAGCAATCAATGAAAGATTATTTCAGGAATATGGCCTTCCTTCAAAAGATAATCAGAATAGTACAGGAAGCTTTTTGTTTTAACTGGACAAAGTTTGGCTGTAATAGCACTATAGCAGTTACAAATTTTCCATCCTTTAAGAAATGAAACTTAAATAAGAATTTACAAACAAATGAGGAAAGCAGTAGATACAGCTCAAAATGAAATTCTACCTATCTACCTTTCTTTCTAAGGATGAGCATACACATCATTCCTCGACCCTCAACTACACAGCCAACATCATTTGTCATACCAACCCAAACAATTTACTATTTTTTCCGCCTTTGCATCCAAGAATAAAATCCCATCCTTATACAAGGGTTATTTTGGCTTCTCTTTGTTGCACAACATTCACTAGTTTTTTCAGGAAATGACAACAAACCCCCAAGGGAAGACAACAAATATTTTTTGGGAGAAAATATGTTTAAAAGTTGCTTCAACTAGAGATTGCCATTTTGCAAGCCATTTTTATGTTAGCTTGTTGCTTATATCTCTCTGTAAAAGGAAATTGACTAACCTACAGAAATTAATGCTTGTCAAACCTAATTACATACACCTCTACACTTGTGCCATATGCCCTACAGGCAAAGAAAGTGTGAAATCACTGTGGTCCTTGTTACCGTTAATAAATCAAATGTACTTAATGAATTGCCTATTAATGGCCAGGGGTTTAAAGCACTGAACGGCTTAATGGTAAAGTGCAGCCCCGCTTGATCACAAAAATTATGTAAATTAATTTGCCATGTGGTTTATTTAGGGCAAGGGTATTTCAAAATTGTCTGACTAATCCGATAAGATATTTAGGAAAAGATACTTCTTTTCACGAGTAAAAGCAAATGAAACTACAGGTTTTATTAAAAGGCACAGAGTAATTAGACTTCTCTGTTTTCCTTTTTAAAAATGAAAAGTTGCTTAATTTCCCTTAATTTTGCATTCAATTTTCATTCTAATGAAGCTTTCATACTTTAAATGAGCATGCACTGTTGTCAAGACTCAACAGTAACTAACCCAATTGTAAAAGTTCCATATAACTCCCCCTTTCCTCAACTCCCCCCTCCTCCATCTCTCTTTCAAACTCTTCCAAACAACATTTGCACTCACGAGCCACATTTTTTTATCATATTTCCAAGCTCCCTTCTCTTGAACGTAAACTTCACCATTTACTTCCATGTACACATAACACATACATTAAATGTAGTAAAACTAGGCTACAATCCTTGCCAAAACAAATGAAACAAAACCTGAAACCTATCACACTTGGTAGCTATTCTCCTCCTTCCCCCCAGTTCAATGTTGGTTGGTTAAAAGTGATCATTTCTGAATGAGACAACACTGAAAGGGGCGGAAAGGGGTTTGTTTTATTTACTTTTCATGGCGATTGTAGCTCAGGCTTCCTGGGAATAACTACTACAAATAAAAACATGCAACAGAGAAGGATGGAAATTTTGAAACTCTTATACAGGATTGACAATTCTTTGACATTTGTAGCTTAAAATTCAAGGAACCTCCTCTCCCCAAAAACAAAGAAGTAAATTAATTACTAATTCCCAAACTTGCACAAATTAGGGACGAGTACTCCACACAAAAGAAGATTTACAGCAAATGGAGACTCCAGCTTCACAAATTGACACGAACAAAACCTTATAGAGGGCGACATTTCAAACTTTCTAAAAGCAAAAGTTGAAAATCTGAACTCCAAGTTTGCAAGCAAAGTGGTGGCGCTATACTCAATTACAAGATACTGCCGCTGAGAAAACTTGGGCAGAGTCACTAGTGATTGAAGGACTCTATATACATGAGGGCTTCAACACTGGCAGTTATGGGAAGATGGCTTTGGTAAGGCTTTTGATAAACTGAGGAGCTGGTTAAAACTTTTTTTACACCATACAGAAGTTTAGAGGCCATACTGTTGAAAATTACTTACAAACTTTCAAGAAGACACCATTGCTTAACTGTGATATCTTGTAGGCTGGGCAATGGATAAGAATTGAGAACTGAAAAACAAATCTCAAACTTTGAACATAGTAGAAGTGTAGGACAGTAGTTTTTCATCCCACAACAAAAGATACAAATTTTTTTTTTACCATTCTGAAATTTTTTTTTGTAATGTAACAGCTTTGTGAATTTCATGATAACAACAAATCTGTACCTCTCATCCTTACGCCATGTTGTAACACGCATGTTGGACAACAGTTTAAACCATTGACTTGAAACTGTTCTAAAACTATGCTGAGATTAATGTGGCAATAAGAAAATGCAACTTTTGAATGGTAAGTAGTTTAAACAACTTCAAAGTGTAATTATCTTACATAAAAATGTAGTTTTAATCAGCAGCTTTATTGTATTTTAATAGTGCTTGAATTAAATACTTCCAGAATCCAACCATTAACAGACTTATTCATGACAGATTGCGATTCCTCTCTCAGGTCTGTAAAAATACCAGCTAGTGTTCACTAATTATGTACAAATTTTTTTAGGATTTAACAATCTGGGTTCCCTTAGTGACACACCTTACCATATCTGATCATTTCAATTGCATTTAAATTGCATTCAAACATCTCTGAACAGTCACAATGTAAGACTTTGACTGCATTCTCAAATCATGACTTGTTAAACTGGCAGACTGCCCTCTATTTGCCATTTCCCCAACTTTGCCTGAGAGCTGTCATCTGATTAGCCCACTTTTGTAGGGAAGGGCTTAATAAGGACAAAGAGAATTGAGACAGGGGATTACGATTGGGAGAATGTCTGATAACATTAAGAGATCAACATGATAATCACTGTTTGACAGTAGTACCTGTCAGTAACAAGACATTTTAATCCTGTGAACAGGTATGCCAGAAGCAAGGAAATATGAAAAAAATATTTCCCTTCTCATAAAGGATTTACATGATTTCTCTACCAGCTGGAAGATTTTGGAATAATGCAAAAATTTCTGTACCATGTTTATCTAATGTAAATATTAAGTCTGTGTTTCATTTACTTAGTGATATATTCTGTATCTACTTTCTTTGAACACCATTTTCACTTCACATACATCTATGGAGAAAATTTCAAAGAGAGTATATAACCAGGATATTCAATTATTGTTCATCACTTAAGCAACCATGCATACCATTTTTTTGTTTTTTGTTTTTTTTTTGCTTTGTTTTAGTACAAACTCCACAAATCTCAATTCTATTCAATTAGCTTTGAACTATCCATATTACTCCTGAATATACAGTATATTCATGAAAATACAAATTGTTCATGTTTATGACCATAAGTTAGGAACTTGATGCACACATCATGTCAAGGTGCATCTTAAAATGACAATCAATTACTTGAAACACAAGCAAGACATGATGCAGGACCAACCAATCAATGTTAAAATCCCTTGTGCTCACCATCAGGTTTCATTATACACATGTATGCAAGTATAGGCTTGATACTACATGATAACTGCAGCATATGTGCAGGCAACAGAGTACATATAACAAAAAAATCAAACTAGAAGGGGGAGGACTTTTTTGACAAAATTTGGCATAGGGAGGAGTTTTCTTAAAGTTTGGACAAATTATCAAATATTTGTTTTTTTATCGTTTCCAACTAGCTGGTAATGAAAGCCTAAAAAGGTGTAAAAATTCCTAAATAATTTTTTTTTTTCTAGGTTTACAGCAGATGTAGGGAAAACTCCTGCACATGTAAATTCTGTACATATGAGATTTTTGAACAGTTTGAATATGGTCTCAAGACTAAAAATAGTAATTCAAAGTGATTCCCTTACTATTTGGAACTGGAAGAACACTTCTTGATGTCACAACAATATGAGACACAAATGAGGGCTATGGGAGTGACTATATCTTGAAAAGCTGAAAAGCTAAACTCACCTAATTCAGTATTTTGATCCAAGCACTTAGTCAACTCTTTGTTAGCTATGCATGGATGCTTTAAAATGGTTAAAACAACACAATTCTGCAGCCTTCCTTTTCCTTTGGGGAAAAAAGTTGCAATTTATGGAACAAAGAGTGTAAAAAATAAGTGGGTGGGTAGGGGGGGGGGGAGAGGGGAGAAAATCAGTTTAGTTTGTATAAGTTGGCAGGATGAAGGAAAATAAATTGTTTCAACCTTACTTATAAAAATATGAAACCTGCACCTACATGCGACCCATTCACAATTTTTTTCTCTGCACTCATTTCAAACTTTGTTCTGCACTTGCAGAAAAACTGCACTTGAAATTGTGTCTTATAAAACCACTAAAAATATTGTACGTGTCTGGTTACCTTTACTCTAATGATTAAGATAAAACTGTTCAAAGCAATTTTCTCTCACTTCATCTCTCCCCCAGATACGCAGGCTGCTAAGATACATAATTAACAAATGAGAATTGTTCAATCTTTTATAAAGAAGATCACCAGTCCATGTAAAACAAGCAACTAGCAGATTAAAGTCATGCAATCAGGCACATTTTTAATCAAGTCTATTTGATGAAGTATAAAAGATACACAAAAGGTATAGTGATTGGCCTCAAGGGTTAATGTTAAAAACCTTTAAATACAAAATGGTGATTACAAAGGCAAGATAACACCTAACAGGAATTAATAATTAATTAGCTAGAGAGTATTCATTACAAGTAACTCCTAAAGAAATTTTATAGGGTAAAACTGGGGATGTGGGGGGGGGGGGGAGTAAAGAAGCAGTGACAGGTTCATGGTAGCAAAATGATGGCATATATGCACATAACACCACCAAAAAAAAAAAAAAAAGAAAGAAATCTGCCAATTTTTCAAAGGGGAGAGGAAAAAGGGGCTTGAGAGCCATTTTGGTTAAAAATTTTTTTTTTTTTTTCCATATTCCCATCTCTTTCAAGTGAAATTCTGGGTCATTAGTTTTGCACTAATCCACCTACCCAGTTACCGTGTGCAAATGATACCCAGCATGTTAACAAGGAAAAGTGATTTATTCATACAGTGCATCATTCTACTACATCAGTGACACACCACCTCTATCCTAAGGTCATAAAGATACTAAAGCATTTCGAAAATTAGGTCAAACCCATGTCACACATGTGTAGAGATTTGTGAAGAGTAAACACAACTCTAATTCACTCATTAAAATGTATAACTTCTCTGAAATTGAAGCAAAATAAAACCAATCTTCTTCAACAGGAGCTTGGCCACTTGAACAACGGAAAGAGAGCAGAAACGTATGTCATGTCTTAAAACTCATTTGCCTAATGAAGATAACTCGGGTGCTTTATCGTGATTGTAGAGTCTACATGACAACGACCCCACTAACTAAGAAAGCAGTGCAGGCTATCAAACTACCACACATTATGCTGACCTACAAACACACTTTATAGAGGAGTAATTACGTTTTCTGTGGACGTACAATGATGTGACAAAGAAATTGTAAATCTTGTCACATTTTTGGGCAAGGGAGCTTACACAGCAGCAGTTATGTACAGTAAAACCCTGTTTATATGAACACATAAGGATTGAATGTACTTTGTATAACTGAAAAATTCAGACAGTGTTTTAAAGGGAATACGCAGTTGCCGCCAAATTGCTTTGAAAATCAGCGCACTCTTGAAATCTCTTATTTACCTTAAAAGTAACTCTGAAGATGTTTTTGAACATAAATATTACAAGTAAAAGGCATTATCAGGAAGTTACTATTCATGAACGTAACAAGTTAGTAACAAAAATGTTGTCACATGATTACAAACAGCCAATCATGAGTTAGAATACCAAGGTATCAATGGGATGACTGCACTTTCCCTTTAAGTCCTGTCTCCACATACTGTGAAAAGGGTAGCAAGAGTGTGCCATATCTTTTCCAAAAATTAAATAATTGTGCAACAGCTGGTGAAATAAAAGGGAAAAGGCCACATCCATTCGGTGAATATTTTTGTTATCTATGAAATTATAAACAATTTTTTAGATTCAAAATGCCATAAATGCCTTCTGCAACATAGAATGTCTCCTTGTGCTGAAAGGTAACAGGATCCATCTGCAAAAGAGAGGGCTCTCTTTCACTGTACTTCTGATTTGCCAGGTCTTTATTAGTGTGGGCAACTAAGGGTTACATGGGTAAATAAAAGGTAACAAGGGACAATGTAGATTATGCAAATTTCTTAAAAATTTAAGATGCATGAGTAGCTACATTCCTATCCTGGGGGAGAGCATAGCTTTAGCCAGGATGGTGACTTCAGGAAGACTAATACAATAACTGTAATGTACCAAATATAGTATACAATCCAAAATTCATTGTGATTCAAAAAGTTCCTCTCTGGCTCAAGCCCTGGAGGAGGATATTCTGGAAAGCACTAGAGAACCCTCTTCATCTATTAGCTCCACTGCTCTGTCTCCATTCTTCATTCCCCTCCCCGATCCCACATCAAAATATTTGTAAATCATCACAGAAGAAAATTATTTTTATGAGTAAAGATTGTCATGAATGTCATGCTATAATCTTTTCCATTTCTGAAGTATTTTTGCCCAGATATGCCCTCATTCTGGCTTTAACTGTGGTATCATGGTAGATACTTTTCCTGCCTACTAAAGATCCCCATAAGCTGACAACACAAACTAAATAAGATAGGCCATAAGTTCTTTAGTAATTACATACTCTACTTACTATACAGTTATTACATTCATGTACAGCTACTGTTTATTCCCTTGATAAGTAAATTCACACACATCAAACTACTTTGCCAAATTTATCCATATGTCACTGTACCTCAATTCCAACAAGCCAGTTCACAGTTACAAGTGCACATGCCCAAAATGAAAACATGCATGTACACGAGACGATTGCCCATAGCATTACAGGCCTTGAATTTTGAAGCGTGTGAGTGCGATCGCATACCATCACTCGCCTAAATTCACTGTGAGAAGTGCAATTTTTTGCACACCTAAATAAAGAATGGTTACTCGGGTAAATCTATCAAAGTTGAATAAAACAGCACACCTACCACACTCCTTAATTTCCTGAGGAGTGTGATTTGTAGAACACCTGGAAAATCTAAAACTCAAGGCCTGCATTTGTGTTACAGTTTTCACTCAAACTCTTTTCACTCTTTGAAAACTGAACCAGTTCATTCCATTTTTGGATGATTTTATTGTTCTATGTATGGGGGTAATATTTGTGAAGTTTTGTGTTACCAGGATTAGCTCTTTCCTTAGGTGAGCTTTCCAAAAAATTCTTACACACTTTTCATGCAGCACATATCTGTGTTTCTACTCCTTTGACCTTTGACATCATATTCTTATAACATTATAATATCATTAACTCTAACTGTGAACTGGTTTATTGAGCTGCAAACACAGTTGAGTTATATTATTAATCCATTATGTCAGAGTACAACATAGTGTTGATATCTTGAAGCACTGTCTTCAGGAAATTAGGTGACATATCTCACTTTAATATAAATTTCAAATAATTAATATGCAAATAAAATTAGCTGTGGCTCAGCAACATACATGCATCTCACTAACATAGTATCTAATCTGCCACTTTTCATCACACAGGACCGATTGCAAAAAACTTTTGACAATTTTTCCAATTACTTCTTCAACATGTTATGGACACATTCAAACAGGGAGAGACCTAACATTATGGCAAATATAAATGGATTACTTCAAAAAGACATTCTGCAATTATATCTGAATAAGCTGCAGCATTACAGTCACTGACAAAATTATCTCCTATATTAATCTATCATCTCACAACAGTAAGCCCACAGGCTATAAATGGATTTCAAACTAACTCAACACAATGCTGAAAATGCACAACGCTCAATTTAACAGCATGCCTCCCGTTCCTCATGAATATGCATACGACGTAGGATCTCACTACGGTCAATGACCCCAGACATTTAGGATCTGCGCAAAGCTCCCTTGGGTAACTAGCTGGTATGGGAATGTGACATGTGAGTGTTATTTAAGTGTAAATGTACTCAGCGAACTATGTGCTTAAACCACCATCAGAAAAGATTCCACCACTGAATCGTGTGATTGCGATAAACATTATCAAAGGCCTAGTAATTTCTTCCAAACCTGTGAAAATGTAAACTGTCCTATAATACCTCCTACAAGTTAAGCCCTTTCCTGAACCCAACTCCTGACCAAATGGCTATGAGCACTTTTTCTTGGAAAGACAAAAATACAAGGTGTCTGTTTGTACAAGACTACTTGTTCTCTTCTACAATCTAAATTGAAAAACAGCAACTAGTGAGCAAGCAGAAATGAAGTGAGTGATGACACAGAACTCTTCTCCTCTACCAGACATGTTGAACAACCCTAAATCAATGTGAGCCAGGCTTCATGACAGCTTCCCAGCCAAATGCTCCATAAATTAGGCAGCAGCTAACCCACTTGGGTTTCTGTCCAAGTATCAAAAAGTGCAACGTCACACTGACCTAGTTACAACTCCGTAATCCAGTCTCTGTGGATGCTCAATGAACAGAAATGATGGATGCAACTATGGCAATTTGTTAATCTCTCTTTTGGGGTTTCCCTAACACAAATTTGGTGGCACAAGGGAATGTCCCATTTTTGATGTTTTTTTATTTACTGAAACAAAAACCTGTTCAAAGTCTATTTAAAATCTGTGCCTTGATAGATGGCTTCTATAGGCAGGTAAAAAGAGACAATTGATGTAAATTAAAGTACAAATATAAATGAAAGCACATGAAACTACAAGTAATAAAATCTAACAGATATAGGTCAATTCCAAGTCCATGGCCTTTACACACAATTTTCTCATGAATTTCTTTCTGAGAGGGATATTATCATTGCTGTAAATTTTGTTTTTAATATGCACCCCTTCCTATATTCCCTTCATCTCTCAACAGTTTCTCATATAGAAGATACACATCATGGAAAAGCAAAAAACATAACTCAAGTAAGGCATTGGGATGGTCTCTCAGAGCAGATTACATAAAACTAAAACAGGAGATGGGGTGATAAGGGGGAGGGGGACCTGGCAGCTCAAGGGTACCTTCCCAGAATTTTCAGGTATGTACCAGAAATAAATCACATACTGTACACCATTTTCCTGTGAACAATTCCTTCAACTCTTTCTTGGACTCCCCAATTTACACAAGTAAGCCTATTTCATAACCAATGTCAAACTTCTTTATTTTTATTTTGCTACCTTTTTCAACCAAACATACAAACAAATCGAGCAAGATAAGCAAGACCTTATCCAGTGGTTTTCCTTTGTAATATCAGAATAAGGCCATTTTGCTTTGGTAAGGATTGTAGCATTGCTGATGGCTACAACTAGCTCCATCATCTACATATCCTGTTTTAAGCTAATCAAAACAACCTGCTACAAAATCTATTTGGCCTTCACTTCCCATCATATCCATCTTGTTCAAATGAACTGTGTCAACCCCTCTGATACACTACAAGATAAGACTTCCACACTCAGATTGCCAGTGAGCCGAGCCAGTTTTTAATGCCATTTCTATCCTTTTTTTCACTTTTTAATTCGTCTGGTGAATCATTTCCTTTCAGTCTTTGAGGAAATCTCATCTCGAGGTGGATGAACTTGAGCAGTGTCAGCTTTCTGCTCCCCGAGGGTGCTGCGACATAAAAAGTCATCGCCTACCAAGCTACACAATTGCTCCTCGTTTCATCCCAAAAAAGCTCACATTTCTGTGGAATATAGCCACACCATCTGCTTTCAAACTAACCTTCTACCTTTATGGTGAGACAAATTTTACCAGCAAATGTTGCCAAAAATTAATGAACATGGCCCAGCCAACTTCATTTCAGGTTTTATTGGAAACATAAGCTGGTGTAGTTATCAGCAATTGCATTTCACTCCAGTGTCTGGTAGGATAGCAAATGATTGCTTTATGAACCATTGCTACAATATTCTTTTAATACAGTCAGATTCTGTAATGTCGCCCTCTATCTATTTTTATCCTCAAAGGAGCATGGAAAAGAGATTTATTGCCTATATGATGTGAATATTTGTACAGTAATAAATCTATGACAGGGTCAAGTACATCTGAGGTTAGTTAAAGACCCATCTTCTGCACTTTGCTACAATTTTTCAAACTGGTGGGTGCAGTCAGAAGCAACTGATATTACACCCAAGGAATATTTAGGTGTTTTATACACAGATACACATGGATCAAAAAATTAGCACTGTGGGAAGCTCTTTTTCAGGGTAATGTTTGGTATCTGAAGGGAAATATGGGCAGTTGGAAGGAGATTTGACTTGTTTTGTAGACTTGCTCACCAGGAATAAAGATTTTTTCCAGTCCTGGGAATAAAGCTAATGACAAATATCAGTTTACGACTGAACATACCTCAAATTATATGGACCATGCAAGACTCACTAAACTGTCCATACCATCTGCCAACATCTTGTTCTTGAAAATGAAATGACATGGTAAAGAAAGCCAACTTTACCTTGCACTTCGTGAAGGCATATTTTCCTGAATGCCTCAACACATATTTCCTACAATTCAAAGCAGAAATTTTTCCAAAGTACTGCTGTTCATTCAGAAGCAACAATAATTGGCTGTCAAAATTGTGCATGTTACTGGAAGGAGATAGAAAAACAGTTAAAAAATACAAGACAGAAAAAAAACTGCTTAATTAAGGAAAAATACATGTATACCCAGGGCTCACACACTTTTAGCATTTGCATGAGGAAGAAGGTAGGACCATATTACTCGGTCCATGCTACATGTGACTTATGACACACAAAAAAGCTAACTTAACTATTATCCTGCAATCTCTCCACCCTCCCCCTCCCCAAAACTTGCCTTCCCTCCTGAAGAATACTGATGCTAATGCCATCTTGATATACATACTATACTAATCACAGATTGAACAAAATGACACTGCTCCCTAACATTGTATTTTAGTGAATTCAATCCAAGACATGTTTTTGTCCCAATATACAAATACTGTACTCTTTGAAATTATTAAAGGTGACCAAGTTCACTGAAGTCTGAAGAGACGAAATTTCACAAACCTGTCTCCAGCCCATTTTGAGAACAGGAAATCAATAAAAGGTTCTTCTTTCAACCAGCTTTGAAGAAATGCTTTCAAAAACAACGGAAAATTAATTCCATTACCCAAGCCCCCAAAATTCCTTCATTGATTTCATGTGGAAACCAAAGACTTCTCAAACACACTGACCTACATTGGAAAGCATTTTAAACGTTCAGTGACGCCTTATGAAATTCATAAAAACTTGACTTTTCAGGCAGATTGAAAGGACTTCATTCATGGTCACGTGCAAAGTTTTTGATGCACGTAAGGTGTTCCGTGATGCCCTCCTTGACACGTTAGAGATGAAGAAATGAGTTGCATGATGGACAGGAAATGTGCCATCACTGTCGCAACAGATGTACATGATTGACCTAAATGCTCTGACCTAGGACATGATGAAGTGGGATACTGGCCGATAAAACTCGTCGAGCACTTCAGAGGAAGGAATTTGAGAGCAACGGTATAAGTGGAGATGGATGTATGACAGTTCACGAAGACATCAACAAGACTGCCTTGCGGCTTTATACTTAAGGTATTTCTATTACATATGTTTATGAGGCTGAGGGGAATTAGTCAGACTAATAAAAAATTGCTTCCAAATGGTCCCGTTTACTTTTGAGCCTCTCAAAGCAACCTGAGGACATCAACAAAAAGTATTAAGGTAGATTGAAACATTAAATGAACAGTGATGCAAACTGAGCAGTATATTGTATCATGTACTATTGTACTAGTCTAACAAAAACTGTTGCACACACTTTGCATGTACATCTGGTGTATTCACACTCACAATGTTCTTATCAATAATCTATGGAGAACATTTTTCATTTTTTATTCAAGTCCTTATGCATGATATACTAACCATATGGTTTTTGGGAGGTTTTGGGACTGCAATATTTGTTCTAAAGGATACCCTGTCCTGCTGGTGAGAGCTAGTACAAACTATGGGCACAAGCAGACGTATGTTGCCTCTGGTCATGTGAATGGGCTGACTTTGTTTATATGGGTGCACAATCTATAGGGAAAAGGTTTTTCCATGGAGTCTCCTGCTGGCTATCAGACTCACAAAGGATGCAAACCTGAACTGCTACCAATGAGGAAAGACTTGCTAGGGAAACAGAACTCAGGTATCTCAATATCTATTGTAACTGAGTTTGGAATGACTGAGTTACACTGAATTAGATACATAGACTCACAATGACCGATGTACCACTAAATCACCCACCCCCAACCGTTATCCCCAACCCAACCTTATTCTTTGTCATGGAAAGAGTAATTGTGAAATGCCATTGAAATATGCCTTTAAAGAAGCACAGTTTAAAGGGCAACATATCTTATCCCAGACAGAAAACTTTCCCCCACCTAAGTTTTAGCTCATACAATCTAAAAGAACAGTACCCATCAAGTGCACTTCCCTTGCAAAGCTACAAAGGCCTGTACCAAGTAAAACTGCTCACAGCAACATTCACACGCTACTGAGTGGGAGCTGTCAGGGTATTCCACGTTATCTGCACAGGTGCAGAGAATTAAATGCAATATTGATGCTATTTTGGACAGCTTTTTCAAAATACTTTATTTCTTTCATATAACTACCAGCTTTGAGGGACCTTCATCCTCTATATATATGCCAGACATGAGAGACGGCATTGACTACTGCAAACATCCAAAATGTGTTTAATCTCATGAAAAGTACTACCTGAAATAACCTTTGGTCTTCAGTTCAAGTATATAGCCAACATGTATAAAAGTTATGATGGTTAATGATGTACTGGAGGTTAAAGGACACCAGACTAATGGTGCCTGCAGTATAGTTTTGCTGGTAGCTTGTTTTCCTTGTCTGTGCCCCCTTCAAACAACTGAAAGCATGACTTGACTACCAGGGACCTGTAAACTACAAATCCAGGGTATCTTCAACAATTATATCACATGGTTACATTACAATCATGTGAATACTCGTGTCACTTGACCCTGTCTCTCTTTTCAAGCACGCAAGTCTAGCGCGCGCAGTAGTAGAGGATCCCTTGCCCAGTTCCCCAGTTCTTCCTACATGTATCACTTGCATTTGTTAAGTGCTTTCTCCTTAGCGGCAAATTACTTGTTGGAAGGGGATGGGTTTACAAAAAGCGTTTTCAAGCCTCCTGACTTTACAAGATGACTTCTAGAGCATAGAGTTTCATAGAATGAGCATATTACATTACACAAAATTCAAGATAAACTCTAACATGGTGCCTAAATGAGAAAAGTGATCCTTGCTGCCTGATACCTGCAGGGAAGGTAGAAAAGCACAGATGCAACTGATTGATGGGTATGATGAAGAAAGTAGGTCATCTCAAAAGGAAGTCAACCTGTAGAAGGTCATGTGGACCCTTGTGTAATGTCAGATAAGATTCTATGCCACTGATAGTAAGATGTCATAGTAAGATGTCAAAGAATAGAGCAAGCAAGATGTAAAAATTTGTATCTCTTCTCATAGATTTCAACTTATGTAGGGTTCAATCGAACTCAAATTTATTTCTCGTATGTGTTTCAGATATAATGAGTTACAATAAAAAAAAAATGTGTGGATCAAAAACATTTGACTGGCACTAAAAAAACAGAGGAAAACTGTTATCAAAGCTAGAGACCAATCTACAATCTTGGACAAACCTGTTGTAACACCTCCTGCCATTATGTCATGTATGATGTCGTGCCTGCCCTCCTCTAAAAAAATATTGTGCTCCAAAGTGCTCCAAATTCAAACCTTATCATCTCCCACAGTTTGTGGGGAAGCAGGGGTGCAGGAGAGTTCCAATGAGTTTTGTCCAAGTTTGTAGATAACAACTATATTAATAAATAAACACGATGATGCTCTATTAACATGACTACTGCAGGTGAGATGGGAAGGGAAAGGGAGGATTACTTACGTAAGATGTAATCCACTACTCCTTAGTGTCTATGAGCTATACAATCTCATTTATTCAAGTTGAAAGCTGAATATTTCTAATACCAGAGGAGGGAGTCAGTCTGTATAGTTGACTGATGACAAAATCAGTAAGATCCAGCAAAGTATGAGCAAACTGTTTTAGCTCTACGAGAAAAAAAGCAAGGAAGTGCTTGTTCAGAGGGGAATGATCAAACTTGAAAATGTTGTAGTTTGCCACAGGGGAAGGGGTAGCATCCTACATGGCTGGCCTGCTAATCAAAATGACAGAATGTATCTGCAGTAGTAGCTGAAGACTGTCAATGCCATAGCCCTGGAAAGTGGGTCACTACTTAGATGATTATGTTTCCTCTGCAGTTGTTTACATATCTGGGGAATTATAAACAAACTGACAGTAACTCAATAAGTAGGGCATTTTCCTATGTAAAGTTCCTCCCACCAGTAATCAAACCGGAAAAGCTCAGGGACTTCGGAGATGAAACGCTTGAGACCAAACTGAAATAAACACCATCTCACAATAGATTATCAAAGTCAGAGAGAAACCATGTTGGGAAGGTTACTGTCCTCTAAATGTTAAATTATATACCTCCTCCTCACTTGGCACTTGGAAGTAATTTAAGGAACCTGGTAAATCAAAAGCAAAGGATACCCAGTGGTGATACAACCCCATAGGTGTGTTCTACTGGTTACACTGACAGCTGGAATAACCACTGAGAATGTAAAAACAGCCAATAGCCTTAGTAACAGGTGTACCTAGAAGGCATCCAATAATAGATGTGAATTAACAAGAGGAGAGACTCCATACCGGACTACAAATGAAGGGAGACATTTAACTCATGAGTAGTGAATGTGAGACCCATTTCTTAATTACAATGCTAATTTCAGTACACATCTGGCATTTTTGAAATAGTGACTGGAAACTGAGATACTACTAGTAGACTATTAACCATACTAGGAAACAGTGAACTTAACCTGGGGGACAACATATACTTTGTACCCTCCAGCAATATGGAGAAAAGCAATTTTACAAGTATCCCAAAGTATCTGGATATTTCCATAGCAGAAAATGTTATCCACGTAGAGAAGATATTACACACGGGCCTACTTAAAGGGAGAAAGCAGTTGCGCCAAGTTAATTTTCAAAAATCTGGTAAATCTAACAAATCTCCTCTTACTTTGCTCGCATGTACCTTAATTTCATTATGTTTTTGTATAAAATGTTGAGTTATTCTGCATGAATCTAACAAATACGTAACAAAAATATCGTCACACGATTGAGCCATTCTAGAATTATGATGACCAAATACACTTATTCCAACTGGGAGACTACATTTTCCCTTTAGGACAAGATACAGAAATAGCTAAGTGAACATAAAGTATTTTGCAGTGTATTACACAAATTCAGGAAGCCTAATACTGTTAAGCAGTATGGTATGAAAACTAGTTCTGTCCAGTATGCCTATTACGATAAAACAAATTACGATTATTTCAATTGTATCCTAGACTCCTTTACATTACACATCAGTGACAATAGGATGGACTTAAAGGGAAAATGCAGTCCCCCCAATCTGAAGTAGTGTACCCTGGTACACTAGTTCAGGAAGGGATCCTATCAATCATATGACAATATTTTTGATACTTATTTCCTAAATTTATGCAGAATAACTCATTGGTTTACCCTAAATAATCAATGGTGTTACAGAGGAACGTTATGAAAATACTTGTGAGAGAATATGAGGAGATCGTAAGATTTAGCAAATTTTGACTGCCTTCTCCCTTCAAAACAAATTAATATGAACATTTTTTTTACTAATTCAATTTGAAAGGGCAAGTTATATAGCATCTATTTTCCCTGTTTTAGCTGTACAACAAATGGTACAGCATGCTTCTTTGCTTTACTGATCATTTGTGTTACTTTTGGATGATTGCCAACTCATGGGTAGATGGAACAATTATTACATTTTGTCTGTTCCGGAGAATAATTGCCCTGATGACAGAATGGAATAATTACAAAATTTATAGGCCTACAGCCTATACCTGCAGTAGCCATAGGAGGAATTGCATCCTTTGCATAATATGCTTCAAATTTTTATATATCAGAGACCCATTTAACATACTATAATGTCTGTGGGGATCGGGAGGATGAAATCAGGGTGGACACAGGTTCAGGTGGAGCAACGGGTACATACGGACCATTCTTGAGCAATGTGTTACAACGGGTATAAATAAAATCTATTTTTAGTTTCAGTGTTTCCATATCTCTACTGAATCATGGCAATCAAAAATATGAAATGAAGTCAAGCTGGCTCCCAAAATCAAGTACACAGATTCTTACTTCAAATTTGTAAAATTTTTTATCCTTTAATGCATTCAAGCTGACAAAAGCAGTACTGAAACAAATACTTACCACTAAAATAGTATCTGCTTTCACAATCAAAGTGAAAATTTAATTACAGCACATCTATGACTCTAACAAGATGTGCCATGGGTGTGACATTCACAAACCAGCTTTCAATTGAGCACTCACCCAATCCATAGCATCATATAATGAGTCTCAAGACTTCTAACCCTAACCTTTCGGTACGTCTCTAACCCTTACTTAACCATGTTACATGATAACATGCACGATATATGTCTTGAGACCTGGATGTGACACCTTACAAAACAAAATGTAAGGATTTTGTGGGAGTACTATGGCTTTCCATGACTAGGCATGACTATTATAACTTATAAACCATGTACAAAGTGTTCATAGTTTGACCTTTATGCATATCTTACAAGTATGAGATAACAGAGTTCACTTTTTTGAGATTTTATTGTATCATAATATAATAATTTAACATTCTGATGATGTTATAAGAGTCTGCCTAATGATAGCATCAACAACAGAAAGAAACTTTAGGGAACATGGTCTTGGAAAAAATTTCATCCTTTTCTAAATTTTCAAAACACCATTATACTACTTCATTTTACACTAAATAATAAGAATTAAAGTCTAACAAATGCAAGCAAAACAGGTGGCA
This sequence comes from Holothuria glaberrima, assembly GCA_009936505.3. NCBI lineage: Eukaryota > Metazoa > Echinodermata > Holothuroidea > Aspidochirotida > Holothuriidae > Holothuria > Holothuria glaberrima. The sequence goes on along the minus strand of WURT03559258.1, from coordinate 4,063 downwards.
ACACTTCCAACCTCCCCAAATGATGCAAACTTGAAACGTTCTAGTCAGATGTAAAATATTTTACCATCTCCCCTGTAAAGCTTGCTGTCCAACCTTTGAACACCCCAAACCCTATAAAACAAGACAAAAATACCAGACATCTGTTTTCTCATAACATGCCTGCCTCTGATAGTTTCAGGTTTCTTCTATTTACACAGAATATCATTCCTTTATTCTTTAGGCTCACCCTTCCATTCGTTTACCTTTCTTTTAATTCACAATTTTTTTGCCAGTCCATTCCTTCAAAAGCCCTTCACAAAGAGCAATGCTCCTTTAAAAAGAGTTCAATCACAAATCTGCATAAAAACACTTTCCTATCTTCCTTTGTCTTCAGCAACTGACTTATTGCTAGTGGGAAAAAGTCTGAACCCATTAAACTCAGATCACTTAAAATGTCCCTCACAGTGCCAAACAGCATTTGGGACGACAGATAGTGTTGTTGTCAGACCACTGAAAGGTAACATCTCTTACAACTGGCCCAAACAAATCACCAGCCAAACCATTCAAAGTTTGTCAACGCTAAAAGGGAGGTGACAAGATAGCAGATAATACATCCGACTAATGAATTGCTACACATGGCGAAGTAGGCCACAGATCAATGGTACAAATGTGTGTCATTTAGTTTCTCTTGTAAAAACTCATCACACGATACAAACAGCCCATGGCTGTGATGTCATGAACGTACATGAATGTAGTGCTCCAACAGCTTTGTGAAAAGTGGGCAAATATGAGTAAATTAAGTGTTGTCAAGCATAGAAGACAACTAGACGCCTACAATCGGGCGACGACATTGCCAGGTACAGTGTATTAAAACTGGTAGTTTTCATGTTACATCTGTAGACAATGAAAACCATGCTTCACTTGACATGGGATCTTAGATTCTACTGCAATCAGCTGCAGCCTATAAAGAAAGAAAGTTGAACGGAAAGAGGAATGGTCTGGACTAAAAAACAGACTTTAAATGCTATGCAGCTGGGATCTGTTTCTATGTAACTAGGTGATTGAATATGTGTAGGACATTTGCATATTTTGTCAGTTCATCCTTTAACTACCTTTACACACAGTTTCAGTTTCTATTTACATTTCTGCACACCGCCACAACTTTTTAACTTCACCAGATTTCAAGGATTATGTCATTATTTAATGATTATATAATTTCCAACATATAATCCAAAACATGGATTAATTCATTTTAAATACAATTTTCACACGGTCAAAGTCTTTATCAGCTTTTCAAAGCAAATTTTCTAGAGTAGAATTAACTTGGAACTACTTTCCTTCCTCTAAGAACAATTTAAATTTTGTTTATGATTATTCACCTGTCAAACACCATGACGTTCCCAAGAACTTTTCCAAAGCGTGAATGTATCATTTAACAAATGAAGGCTACAGTTTTTGAAGCAATAATGTTTAGCAGCAGGAGGAGGGGGCTCGAGGCAGGGAAGGGAAGGTGGTAAGGGGGTTTGGGTTCCACTTACAACCTCTATTATCTAATCCTTATACGAGCAGCTATGACAAATTTAGGTCAGCTTTAATTCCTAGATGTGAAAACACATTCCATTTGAATTATCGGCTGAAATGTCTGACAAAATCAGTAATGACAACAATATAGGCACCAAGCAAAACAAGTGATGTAATAATTATAGAAATTTAGCTGATTATGTACACAAACCCTAATAAAGTAACAAGGAAGTGTCCACCAAAATTCAAACATGATGAAATTTTCTTTACAAATGTAGCTTTTCAAGTTATCCTTCTTTTGACAGAAACATTAAAAAAATACCATCTATAAGGAACATAAACCAAAAGAAAAACACCATCAAGGTTCATGAACGCGGATTTCATAAATAATTTTTTTTTATGCCATGTGGTAAAGCAATTATTGGCTCCCTAGATAATTTTTTTGGACGATGGCAAATTTGATTTACAAGATTTGGTGCAACTTATGGGTTAAGTGATACCATATTTCCCTCTGCTCTGCCCAGAATTGAGTTTCTTTTTGGTAGAATTTCCTTTCTAAAGGGAAGTCTCATATCCTGACCACTTTACTGATGGAATAACGAAGCAGCGCAGAAGGAAACCGGGTCACAGAACTCAGGGAAATGACACGTGGGTCAATTCTGTCAAGTCTTCTGTTAAAGCCTCTGAGTAAACATGAAAAAGTTCAACTGAAAGTGCAATAAACTCTCGTAACAATGATGACAACCAGCTATCCTATGAATCGCATAATCCGATCTCATGGCTAGAACACAATGACAGCATTGTGGAATTTCAGGAAAGCAAGTTAAGGATATCTAGCTAGTGGAGGTAACAAAATTCCGAGTAACGAAACTAATACCTAACGATTAAAAAACAGCAAGGCTGACGGAATGCAATCTTGTACATGCTACAAGACAAGTCTATTCTAACAACATATAATTTGCAAAACATCTCTGACCATGTCTAGATTATCAACACACCACATTTGCTTGCTTTAGGTCGATTATACAAAAGTTTACCCATGGGATCACATTAACGTACAAAGATCTTCACGAAAAGTCTGTTTCACACTCAGTTTCGTAGTAAATGTATTCACATTCACACATTCTGGAAGATAAAGAATTGTTGCTAATGTAAAACCTTGTACTGATGAAGAAAGGTGACTACTCGCACTTTCTCAACTAGAGACAACTCACTTTTATTCATGACATCGTACTTATATTACATGTCTGGTTACATGTTATCTCTTCATGTAAATATATTACAGAACTAAACATGTAGTCACAGTATTCAGATATATTATAAGTCTGGTTGTAAGAAATCTCTTCATGTAACAATGTAACAGTAAGCTTACCTGGTGGTAAACAGGAGGAAGACTTGGAAGGTCCTCCGCTAGAGGGTGCCCTCCTTCACTGTGCTATTAGTTTACCAGGGTCTAGTTGTGGTAAGTGGGGATTACATAGGTTAATAGGAGGTAAGAAAAGGGCGATGTAGATTGAAACACGTAATAAAAGTATGTTCAAATATATGACTTATGAGTCTGGTTACATGTAATCTCTTCATGTAAACTATGTAACAGAACTAAATATGTGGTCCCAGTATTCATATTTTAAGTCTGGTTGCAAGCAATCCCTTTATATAACTCCGTGACAGAACTAAATATGTACTAAACAGTGTATGATTCTGGTTACATGTAATCTCCTCATATAACTATGTAACAGATCTAAACATCTTGAAACAGTAACAGTATTCAGATATATTTTAAGTTTGGTTGCAAGTAATCTCTTCATGTAAGTTTGTAACAAAAGTAAACACATAGTAACAGTATAGTGTGATTCTGGTTACAAGTACTTTCTTCATGTAACTACATAACAGAATTTAAAATGTAGCAATGTTCAGTATTCAGATATACGCCTGGTTTCATGTATTCTCTTCATGTAAGTTTGTACCAGAACTAAACACGTAATAATGGTTATAGCTGTTCAAATATAGCAATGTCACAAAAACACTCACGGAGTAATCCTAATGCAAATAATTCCTTTACATTTTTCCCTGTGACACAATTAACAGGAACACTACACAAATTTGTAAAGATATTACAATTATATGGCAAACAAGAAGATACATCAAAATGTCAAGATGAACGATGTCTAGGTAATAACAGGATCTGCTTCATTAAGTATACAAGGGATGTTTTCCTGTCCTAAGAGAAGTCAACCCTTGTCAGTGACTGCATTTAAGCATGCAGTAATAATCATGTCCTACAAACAGCAGTTCCCACGGTTATAACAAGGTACGTTTGAAGGAAAAATTCAGCTGTTTGTCTAATTAAAAGGATTTTGAGTACTTATTGATGTAAAAATGCACAAAAATCCATTTTTGTTTACTAAAATATCTACTTTTTAACATTTATTGAGTGATGAAACAAAAACTATATCCCACAATCCTTTGTAATTGCTATTTGGGCATTAAGTTAGTTAGTTAGATGAGGTTTTACGGCCCAGTTTCTAACCAATTGGTTTAAGTCGAGCCGACCACGGCCTTT